>PVKZ01008002.1:0-18726 GCA_004027375.1 Macroglossus sobrinus | reverse complement strand
GGTGAAGGAAATAGACATAAAACCTCAGGAAGCTCAGAGAATTACAAATACCAAGGATCCAAAGAGGCCCACACTAAGACACATCATAATTAAAATGCCAAAGATTAAATACAAAGAGAGAATCTTAAAAGCAGCAAGAGAAAAACAGATAATTACTTATAAGGGAACACTCATATGACTGGCAGCTGATTTCTCAAAAGAAACTATACAGGACAAAAGAACTTGACAAAAAATATTTGACAGGATGAAGACCCAGGGTCTATAACCAAGAATACTTTATCCAGCAAAGTTATTTATGGTTGAAGAACAGATAAAGAGCTACCCAAATGAAAATAAGCTAAAGAAATTTATCACCATCAAGCCAGAATTACAGGAAATGTTGAAGGGACTTCTTTAAGAAGAAAAAGCATATATCAAAAACAGAAACAAAGAATGATAACAACTACATTCCTATCAATAAGTACCTCAAATAAAAAATAATTAATTTCTTCAACTAAAAGTGGATGAATGAATAAGAAAACAAGACCCCTACATGCTGCCTACAAGAGAATCACCTTAGATTAAAAAACACACACAGACTAAAAGGAAGGAGATGGAAAAAAAAGATATTGCTTTGATGAACCTTAGAAGGTATTTACGTCAGCCAGAAAAAGATAAACACTATATGATTTCACTTATATGTGGAATCTAAGAATTAAAAAGAACAAACTAATCAAAAATAGACTCACAAATATAGTGGACAATTTGGTGACAGAGGAGAGGAGGGTTTAGGGGGTAGAAGAATGGGGTGAAGGGTTAAAGTACAAATTAGTAGCTGATGGATGGTCATGGGGATGGGAAGCAGGGCATAGGGAATGGAGTTAGCATTAATATGTTGTTTAGGTGGAGGGTCAAGAGTAGAGGAAGCAATTGGGGTGATTGTTTTTTGAACTATATAAATATCTAACCAATGTACTATATACTTGAAACTTTTTAAAATTAATTAACTAATTAATTTTTAAAAACTCCTAGAAGAAAATATAATCAGTAAACTCTGATATCATTCTGAGCAATATTGTATATATTTCCACAAGCAAGAAAAACAAAAGAAAAAAACTTAAAAATAAACTACATCAGACTTAAACCTTTTACACATCAAAGGAAACCATCAACAGAACAAAAAGACAACTTATTGAATAGGAGAAGATTTTCATAAATGATGCATTTAATAGGAAGTTAATACCAAAATATATATAAAGAACTCATACAAACTAACTCCAAACAAACAGATTTAAAAATAAGCAGAAGACCTGAATAGACATTTATCCAAAGAAGAGATACTATGGCCAAGAATAGCTAGCACCAGTAAATCAACAAATAACGAGTGCTGATGAGGATGTAGAGAAAAGAGAACTCTCGTACACTATTGCTAGGATTGTAAATTGTGCAACCATAATGGCAAATCATATGGAGATTCTTCAAAAAATTAAAAATAGAGTTTCCATATGATTTATTAATTCTATTTCTGGATGTTCATCTAAAAAAACAAAAACACTAATTCAAAAAGATATATGTACCCCTACATTTATTGCAGCATTACTAGTAACAGCCAAGGAAGCAACCTAGATACTCATCCAGAGATGAATGAATAAAGATGTGGTATTTGCATACAGTGAAATATTATTCAGTGGTAAAAAAGAATTCAGTCTTGCCATTTGCAACAACATGTGTGGACTTAGAGGGTATTATGCTAAGTGAAATAGGACAGAGAAAGACAAATACTGTATGATCTCACTTGTATGTGGAATCTAAAAAAAAAGAAAAGAAACAGACACATAGTTACAGAGAAAAACTGATGGTTGCCAAAGGTAAAGGTGTGGAGGGATAAGAATAATTACCTCTGTGTTATCATGTATACCAGACATCTCTGTTTGCATATATGTGTGCATGTGAGTGTGTGCATGTGTGTGTGTGTGTGTGTGTGTGTGTGTGCATGCGCACATGTGCTGAGATTTAAGAATCTCATTCTATTCTTCAGTGCCTTTGGTGTGGAATGTACAGGGTGACACAATAGTTGGGGGAATCAGTTGTAAGCATCTGGACTATGAGTTGTCCATGCTTGGTTAAATTGCACCTATACCCCACAAAGAATTGTTATTATCAGATTTCCAGGCATTTAGGCTGCCTCTTCCCTAGCACAACCTCTTCCGTCTACCCCAGACCCAAAATAAAACAAAACAAAACAAAAACCACTAAATTTTGATGGAAATCTACATTTTTTTTTTCACGGAATTCAGGAAAGTATTCTCAAGCAATGCCAGTGAAAAGATGAGAAGATATGGCTTTATTTAGCTAAAATCCTGGTCACACAGGAGTCTCCAGAAGATGTCCTACAAGGGTCCACCTTCCCTCTCTAATTCTCTATCCCCCAAACTTCCTTGCTCTCTTCTGAAAGACCTCCTTTAAGCCTTCTATCTGTTGTCTGGCCTCTATCTTTTAAAAAGACCCCTCTCCAGAGGGCAGTAGAGTTCGATCCTTTCTTTTCTCGAGTCTACACACTCTGCTGCCTCTAGCTTTGACTGAATATCCATGGAGTCTTCTGCTTATTTCATGGGAGAGAGGGAAGCCCTGATCCTATGGATGGCATCCACTGGGGTTGGACAGAAGGATGGAAGAAAATCACTCGTCTTTGAATTGAGGTTCAGTTTCTCTCCACCTGTAATGGCTGCAATTGATATTTTTTCCCTCAGTTATCAAAAGATCAACATTCTTTGTCCATTTGAGAACAGAGCTCATGAAGTTACATCTACGTGAGCAACACATAGTCCTCCTACTGGTATGCCTTGAACCCTCCCAACCATAAATTAATAACAGTCCTACTTTTCATTACATAAACCTGTACATTAACTGACAATCCTTCTGTTTGGGCCACATGTGCTGAATAATACGAGTCTCAAAAAGGTTCTCTCTGATCTCCCAATTTTCCCCCATTAGGCAGCAAGAAGCTTCTGTCCAATTACATGCATATTTCATATTTCATTTTGGGTCTGTGACCCTCAGAGATGTAGTTAAACTTAGTTCCAAAACCAAATTTAACAACCTGGTGAATTCAACATAATATCTGTCATCTCTCAAACTTCTGCCCTCATGCCATTATGGCTCTCTTCCAACTGTATCTTCTTCAACTCTTCTCTCCTCATAGATCCCAAAATGGCCCCCAATGGTCTCCTGGTATTCACACCCTCATGTGGTTTCCTCCCACATTGTAACACTATACCAGGGTTAGTCTGTTTGTCCAATAGCATACAGCAGAAATAACGGTGTGCCACTTCTAAGATTGGGTTATGAAACATTTTGGCTTCTCTCTTAGTTTCCTCTCTTTCTATCAGTAATTATAAACTATCCCATTGAATATGAATATACCAGAATTAATGTAACTAATCTATTTGTGCTACATTTTAATTATTTCCTGTATTTATAAAAGATATTTCAATGAATATCCTTGGAACTAAATCTTTGAACAAATCTTTATAATTTGTTTAGTATAAATTACTGATAAAATAAAGGCTTGGAAACAAAATGTCTTTAAGCTGTTGAAGCTTTTGGTATTCATTGCCTCACTGAGATCCAAAGCTAAATATACCATTTTTGTTATAAATTATTGCAATGTCTGAGTGAGCTTGCATTCCCACTAACATTGAGGATTATTTAATTATATTTCTGAAATGTCTGTCCTCTGTTAATGTTGTTATTTTTATACTTCCACATGTTATTTGTTATGATTGTGAGTGAACACATTTTTTATTATATTTTAAACTATTACTGGTATATAAGAGAATTGTAGATCCCCCCTCCCATATTTAATTTTAAACCATATTTCTGAACTCTCTTACAACAATAGTTTTCTGATTATTTTCAATTTTCCAAATAGAAAATACCATAATTTGTAAATGATAAAATCATCTGTAAGTCTTCCTTTCCAAAAATCATTCTTCGGCATCTGTCGTACTTATTGGTTAATGCAGTGTACAACAATATTGAATTATAGAAGGCACCATGCCAATATTTTCTTATTTCTGACTTTAATGAAAATGTCTCTAATGTTTTTCCATTAAATGTGATGTTTCTTCTTAATTTAAGATGAATGTTTTAATTAGTTAGCAATCTTCCATCTGTTTTTGGTAACAGAAACTAAACTCAAACTTGACTATAATGTACATTAGAAGTCCCACAGCAAGTTCAGGCAAGGCTTGATCTCAGTTTTAGTTCTAAAGCCCCTTCTTCTCCTATTCCCAAGGTGGCTGCCAGAGGCTTCTCAGGGCTACATGATTTTTAGTACAGAAAGAGAACGTTCCTCTAGGTAGCTACTTTCCCGGGAGCCAGAAGAAATATTCTATGTTACATTAGCCCAGTGGGCAGTCAATTACTCATTCCTAAACAAGTCACTATGGCTAAGTGGACAGGCTATGCTAATTGGCTTAAGCCAGTTAGAAAATAGACATGGACTGATCTCAAACAGCAGTGTCTAATATAATCATTTTTATCAAATTCAGGATTCATTCTTCTCTTCATAGTTCAGTTTTATCAGAAACAAATACTGGCATTCATCAAATATCTCTTTGGCACCTATTTTCTCTTTCCTTACACATTTTTGGAGATACTTACAATTGTTTTTATACTTTAAAATCCTTAAAAGTGATTCTTTCTAGAATTTCTTGTAATACTTTGTAGAGGTTTTTCTCTTTATGTAAGAAGTGTTCAATAGATATCTCAAATTTTCAGAAGACAATTTTGCTGGGATATAGGCCTCCTGGGAGCCTCCTGACCACTAGGGGCCTCCAACAGCTCAAAAGCTATTAGCTTTAAAAAGTTTAATGTAGTCATCCTAGCCTGTGATAACAAAAACAACAGAAATGGGTTCCAATTTAATCTATCCTTTCAACCTGATTTCCAACCAAGCTGAGCTTAGTTTCCTGTCAATTTTCTACAGAAGTTCTGGCAGTTTTCCCCACTATATCATGGCTTCTGCTCTTCAAATACCCCTACCCATATCACTACATGTCCTGGTTATTTGTGAATTCATCTTCTCTGTAAGATCATTTAGGATAAGCTTTCTGTATCTGATTTGCATTTGTGTTGTGCTTAGCATAATACTTGTGTTTGATGATAATAGTTACTAAAAATTATTTTACTCAAAAACATGTCGAAATATTACTTTTTTAGACATGAATTTCTAGGTCACTAGCTAGGCCCAAGGAAAACATTCAATACATGAAGGATAAAATAATTATTAGTTTTAGTTTTACCTAAATGTTTCTTTATTGTTCTCTATTCAGCTCTCCTTAGCCCCGCTAAAAAATATTTTTAAATGGTGCCTTCTGTCGGATTGCAGTTTTATTGAGTTCGATGTAACTTTCATCTACCAAAAACTTCTGAAATTCGAACCTGAGTTTCCTGGTAGACATTACTGGTGGAGACATTCAGCTTTTGTGAAATCACCACCGGGACAAGGTTGCTTCAGGTTTTGCAAACAGTAAATTATCAAATGAGAACTAGAAGAAGCATGCATATCATTGGCATGATTGGGTGGAAGCTGCTTGAACTACTGACCGGTGTTTACAAATGAAGATCACTCTTTGTGTCCATTACTCAGGTCCCTATATAGAGCTACTTAGAAAGACAATATTTCCCTAGCTGAGGATCTTGTGCCTTGTCTCTGAGGGCAGACATTGAGTGAATCTGAATCTTCCTGGGAAATATCAGCCTAAAATTAATTGCATATTTGTACAATGTATAACTGTCATATCAGATCACTGCCATGAGTGAAGGAGAGAGTATACTGGGACAAGTAGATGATGGTGAAAGTGAAAATGTGACCCTAATTAGTAAATATGCTAATACTTCTTTCTTGTTTCTGGAAATCAGCTCAAGTTTGCTTGCCTTGATGGAACCAAAGATAGGTGAGAAAGTACACAAACACTGGCTAAATTTGGGACTGTGACTTGTACATCCTAAATAGTGAATTAAGATCATCATTGTCCCAATCTTTTTAAAATTAACCACTGTTTGAAACCTTTATTAGTATCTGTCCCTTGATCCTTTTGCCCATATGTAAGGCTATGTGTCCCATACGAGGAAATAGGGAAATGTTGGTCAAAGTGTACAAAATTTCAGTTATAAAATGAATAAGTTCTGGGTACCTAATGTACAGCATGGTGACTATATTTACTAATACATTATTAAACCTAAAATTTACTAAGAGAGATCTTAAGTGTTTTCAACACAAAAAAAAAGAAAAGACAACTGTGTGTAATGGATGTGTGAATTAACTTGACTGTGCTAATCATTTCACAATGTGTACATATATCAAATCACCAATTGGTACTCTTTAAGTATAGACACATTTATTTGTCAATTATACCTCAATAAAGCTGGAAGGATAAAAGAAAACAAAGAAGTTAATGCCATTGGTAAAGCGCTCCCCACCCTCTCAGAAGGTTCACTCTTCAACTTGCACTAGCTTCTGGGCAGCAGCAACCTGAGTTATTTACCCTTATCTCATGGATCTGAGGAATGGAACTGAGTCACCGAAAAAGCTTCTTTTTAGGAAGAAGTATCTTCCTGCAGATGTCCTCAAAGTAGGTCAATAGTATGCTAAACTTCAGAAAAGCAACTGAAAGCTGGGGATCCAGAGTAAAACAGCTGATGTGACAATTGTTTGATGGACCCTTCCACTGTGAGGGAATGGGAGGCAGTGAGACTTAGAAGTGATTGGCACCAGAAAGGCCTAGATTTGTGTTCAAATGCAGGAATCTTGAAAGGGCAGAGCTGATTTCCAGAACTTGGAGTGTGCAAGGGAACAAGTCAGGTCACCATAGCAGGGACTCCATGACAGGAGACATGGCAGAACATGTCATAACAACTTATGTACACAGATTCCTAGGATCAGCCAACATCACAAGTCTACCCTCAAAAAAAAAAAAAAACAATTTTTACTTTGAGTATTGAGGCAATTTCTAATAAAAGAAATCTATACTTAACTCATTTTTCCCAGGTGAATATCTTAGGATCCCAGTTGCAAGGGCTCTGTAAGTCCCCATGAAATGTTGATACTTAGAGCAGATAATACCCTTGCATTTGTATCTGACACAAATGGATAATTGCATGATATTTAGCACACAGCAAACTTTATTGGCTTCTGCTCAGAAGTCACTCTGTTGTGGCCAATATTGAATAGATCAAACCAAGTATGCTCTCAAAGTCTGTTTATTAGCCAACAGCTGTCCTTGCTAGGATCAGCCCCGAACAAGAATCATGTCCAACTTATATACAATTGATTGTCTCTCATGTCATGCAAGTGAGCAGGGCGACACAAGCTAGAATTGGCAGTTAGCATATAAGCTCATTGTTACATTGTCACAAATTTCATGATTAACAGGAGGCGGTTAAAGGTTCCAGGAACTAGGCCTTTTTGTTTTAAACATTACTAAGATATAGACTTCCTTTGTCTAGTTTTCAGGTTTTTTAATTAACTCTTACCTTATCACATTTCAGCAGGCTGTCACAACTCCACATGTGATTTAATCTTCTAGAGGGCTTTGGAGGTAGAGAAGATTCTGGGAACTCTTTGTCCCATATGGGCACTCCTCTTCTCATGACATGAAATCCCACCTGTAGGTTGTTTTCATTGACTATCTTCCATGCACACTCCTTGAAGAGC
Source organism: Macroglossus sobrinus (assembly GCA_004027375.1). Lineage (NCBI taxonomy): Eukaryota > Metazoa > Chordata > Mammalia > Chiroptera > Pteropodidae > Macroglossus > Macroglossus sobrinus. The sequence continues at coordinate 11,027 of PVKZ01008002.1, read as the reverse complement.
AGTCATCCTTCACTCATACAAAACCCTCCTGAACCTTCACAGAAACTGTCAAATTTCAAAGGAAACCAAATCTGTCTGCATCCTCATCAAACTTGTCCCCTCTAAATTTATCTGATTTTTCATGGAGGTTCATCTCCAACAGGCTGCAGCTATAATTGGATCCTTGATAATAGTTCTTTTTCTTTTTAATCTTATTTGCAAAAGATACCCTTGGCATTATAGAAAACATTTGATTGTGCTTTCTGACCTGTGCCTGAAGGTGGAAATTTAATATAAGAACCACTTGTTTCTCAGTCCCTTTAAGATTTGCTTGGCAGATGCAGGTTTGGTGAGTGATGGCTCCAGTTTTTAGATATTTTGAATTGAATTTCACCTAGTGCTTATGACATCAAATACAATATAACCATTTGTAAAAAAAAAAAAAAGTAAATGAAACTGTAAACAAGTGAAACTAATAGAGTTGATATAGAAAACGTCCATTCGAGAGAGGAATTTGGGAGGTTTTAAACTTTATGTTCAGTATTGTACTTTATTTTTTCTAATCTTGCTGTATGTAGAAACTTTTTAAAGTACTACAGAAAAGTAGGGGGGAGAATCCCCAAAAAAAGAATTTTCTCATAATTCTATCATCCAAAAACAGTTGGCCTATTCCTTTTGGCCTATTTCTTTCCTGTGATTTTTCTGTGCATTTTGAAAACAGTTGAGATAAAATTCTATAAAGCATTAACCATCTTGTGAACATTTATGTAATAATTTTCTATATCATTTAAAGTATAACATAAACATTATTTTTAGCAGTTACATAATATTCTGCTGCATGAATGCTCCATGATTTACTTAACCATTACTTTAATGACAGGTATATACATTTTCAGCTTCTCACTTTCAAAACTAACCCTGCAGTGGCTATTTTTGGATCTTTGGCAGTAAATCTGTGCTGTGCTTATGATTATGTCTTCAGGAAAGGTTACTAGGAAGAAATTTATAGTGTCAACAGAAATGAACATTTTTAAGGCCCCGATATGTGTAAAACTGCTGAGCCGCTTATTTTGGGAATAGATAAAGCAAACAGCATAACTACCTCAAATCTAATAGGCTTGCTCAGTTGTGAGGCAAGCAGAAGGGCAGAATCCTATTGCCCATCCCATGAAGGTGAATCAGTTAGACATAGAAATTATTTAATAAACAGTAGCTGTAACTATACTTTCATACATTTTCTAAGTTTTATACAGAAAGTTCATAATCAGAAAAGTGGTTGTGATAATTTTAGAGTTGCACAGTAAGGCTATTGCCTGTTGCTTCTCAAGGAATAGTTAGAGAAGCACCATTGCTCACCTCTTTACAATATTCTTTGCAGTTTATAAAAGCCCTCTCCAGGGCATTGCCTTAACTGATACACAATTGCTTAAGTCAAACAGCTCAGGTATTACTATCTCCATTGTACAGATGAAAAGACTGCTACAGAGAATTAAGTGTCTTACTGAGGAAATGAACAAGAAAGCCTTGTTGACAACCAGGGTATAAAAGAGCTGGCATTACTTTCTTTCAGTTCCTTTAACTTAATCTTTTTCTTGCTCTTATTTATAGGAAGCTTACATGCTGCTAGGAAAACAGGACCTGGATAGTCACTAGTGTAGTATAAAACTGAAGACAGAAAGAACAAGTGCATCTCTGCTTAAGGTTCCACTTGAACGTTGCCTGGTGAAGGACTAACTGTGTCTCTGATATTTCTTTCTTTGAGCTTGAATAACATGTTGGTGGGCTGCTTTATTTAGCATGTTGTTCTTGCCCATGAAGAGAAACAGTTGTTGGTATTAGGGCAATGGTTGCCAGGGGTTAAATATAGGACAGCCCAGGGGAGGCACAATGAAATTATTGTCCATTATCCATGAGGACCCCAGAATGTTGATGAAAAGTGTCCATCATCTCAGGCATCTTTCTCTGATAGGAAACACCATATTTCTAAAATGTGTACGGGTCCTTTCAATTTCTTCAGAGATAAGACAATTTCTTACATTTTGATCCTTACAGCCACCTGGAGAAGTTGGTATTGTTATTTTCCCCATGCACAGGGAGAAAATTGAGGCCCTGTATCACAAAAACTGGTGCTAGTTTTCCCTAAGGAGTTAAAAAGACTACCTTTCTCAGAGTTCTTTGCAGTTAGGATGGGGCCATATGTTTGGGTCTTGACAAATGGACTCTGGGTAGAAGTAAAAGAACTCATTTAAGGCCAAGTCAACCAACTTTCTCTGTGATCTTCCATACTATTTTTCTTTACTCAGGCCTTTTAAATGTAGAGGATACAGTAAAGGATTCCAAGGAGAACCTTGAAGTTAGAAGACACAATACATGGAGGGAAACTGGATTCCTGAGTCATAATGTAAAGGAGAGTCACTTGATCTTTATTGGACTGTAACTTATGTGAGAAATAAACACTAATCATGTGAAGTTGTAAGATGTGAAGATTTGTTTGCTATTGTAGCATTGTCCAGCCTGTCATAACTCATACAAAGTGATTGGCTCAAGGTCACCCTTGAATGACACTTAGGTGATATTTAAATGTAGCCCTTAAATAGAATCAGGAAATTCCATCCCCAGTTTCTTTGTAGTTTATCCTTGCTTTGTGCTAGAGTGGCCTGAAGGCTGGGGGTTAGAATTATATGACATCCTCACACATTTCTGGAGGTTGATACTAACTGTTGCCTGGAATCCCAAGTAGGGTTGTTGGTCAGAAAACTTAAACATGGCTCTCTATCAGGTCTCTCTGCTTCTCTAAAACATCATGATTGGATTCCATGAGCAGGCATCCCAAGAGGACCAGGTGGAAGCTGTATCACTTTTTATGATCTAGACTTCAAAGTCACATAATGTCACTCCTGACATAGTCACAAGCCCACACAGGTTCAAAGGAAAGGATCGTAAATTCCACATCTCACTGGGAGAAATGTCAGGGGCATCTTAGGGTTGCAGCCATCTTAGAAAATACAATCTTCTATATGCAGTTAACCAAGGCACACACTAATAAGAAAAAGCCCAATACAGAGGCTTTGGTCACATCCCCGTGCCCACCCCACCTTTTGTTTTTTAGCATTTTATTTTATTTTATTCTTAGTTTAAAGTATACAGTACATTGGTTAGACATTTCTATAGTTTATGAAATGATCCACCTGATTACTCTATCTCCCCTCTGGCTCTACAGCTAGCCATCACATTAATGCTAACTGCATTCCCTATGCTGTGCTCCCCATCCCCGTGACCATCTATCAACTACTAATTTGTACTTCTTTAACCCTTCACTCCTTGCTCCCGGACCCCAACTCCCCTCCCCTCTAGCCATCACAAGATTGTCTTCTATATTTGTGAGTCTGTTTTCAATCATTCCCCATTTTTTAACAGGAAAAAAGTGTGTGTGTGGCGGGGGGGGGGGGTGGTGTCTAGAAATTTACTCTAAATATCCACAAGAAACAGTTCACAATAATTTCCTCCCAGAAGTGAGACTGGAAATCCAGGATGGAAGAAAATCTCACTTTCATTGCATTTTTTTGTTTTGCTGTTTGAATTGTTTATCATGTGCCTATGTTATTTTCATAATACTAAATAGAATTTTAAAGCAACAAATGAAGATATTCTGAGTTGATTATACACATTTTCTTTTTTTTCTCTGTTGAAATCATTAGATTCTTTTGAAGGCCAACCAAATGATGCAAGTGAGGAAAAAGACAACTTTTTGATTTTCAATCGAGATGTCAATTTTCATTTTGTACTCACTAGGCAACAATTTGGCAAAATCAGAATCACATTTACACATGCAAGAAATTCTTAATTTCTCTACATCAGCAGTTACCCATCCTGGCTGCACATTTCAATCACCTGGAGAGTTTTAGTAGACAAATTCTTAGGCCATATTTCTGACCTATAAATTATAGTCTCTGAGCTAGGCACCCAGGAATCTATACATAAAAGCTCTCCCATGTGATTCTGATATTTTCAGCCCAGCCTGGGTTTTTTAAATTGGCACTGGAAAGAAACTTCTGGAGGTCCTGCTTTCAGGTGGGGATCCACATGGAATAATCTTGGTATTCCAGGCGTGGTATTCACCTGAGCTTGTTAGGAATGCAGATCCTCAGATCCCATCTCAAAGCAACCAAATCAGAATCTACATTTTAGAAAGATCCCCAGGTTATTCCTGGGCTTATTACAGCTTGAGAAGCATTGATCAAAAGGATATAATCCCAAGAACAGGGAACAAAACAGACAAAAAATCTTCATGAGGTTTATTTCACTTGGGGAGATAAACAGTAAATAATAATAAGCATAATATTGTACATTATTTATTTTTTTAAATATAGCATGTAAAACTGGTGATTTTGAAAGTAACCTGTAACCAGTAGGTTGCTTGCCTTAGATTTAAAAATAAAACATTGGATGTTGATAAGTACTAGGGAAGGGGAAATGAAGTATGAGGATAAATGTGTATCTTTAAAGCCGGCAAATCCTCACTGAAATGATAGCATTTGAATAAAAATCTGAAAGAGTTAAGAAATCTAGTGAATAGAATTCCTGGCAGAGGGAATAGCCAGTGCAAAGGCCCTTTCAGGCAGAGTGAGCCAATAGAAGGGACAAAGAAGCATCTTGGGTATTGCGAAGACTGTCTTCTACGCATAGTGAGACAGGAAGCCTGGGTGGGCTTTGAGGAGCAGTGACATTATTTAACTTATGTTGTCAAAGGACCCCTCTGGCTGCTGATTTGAAAATACACTGTGGGAGCAGTCATAGAAACAGGAACCTCAGTCATTGTAATAATCCAGGGAAGAGGCAAAGGTAACCCGGCACAGGAGGCAGCAGAGGGGCCTGTGAGAACTGGTTGGATACTCACATCCTGCTCTAAACTGCCATCTGTGATTGGCCTCCTCTCCCTACCTCTGGGAGTTAGGGACAAAGCTGACATTGTTTATGATGCTTCAGTGGCGTCATGTGGACCACAGGAGGAAAGCTATATAAAGCAATAACCTTGTAAGAAATCTAAAGCTGTGTCTGATTTTCCCGTTTGCAGCAGAGCCCTCCGCTTGCAAAGGCAGCCTCTGACTATGTTATTCCAAAAGGTTAAGGTGCTCTGTTGTTTTACTGTTCTATATAAAGCACTATAATGATCACCAATGAGGGAAATGACAATTCCTGCAAAACACAGAAGTTTAAAAAAAAAAACACCTTAATTTCCAGCAACATTTAAGAAAACCCTAGGTGGCTCACTCACAATTTCTCTTCTCACTCATTCATGAATGATTGTCATTAATCTTTATCAACAAAGATAATTAAATAGAACAATTCTGGTGGGGAATGGTCCTGGAGGAGAAGGAAGGAGGAAGGGGAGGGAAAGGAGTCATTTCCATTAAGTTCTTTCTACCGTCACATGTATAATATGGCTGCCCACACAAAGGCACTAAAATGTTCTTTCTCTCAGGTTCACCCTAGTCCAAACTTGAAATCTTCCAACCACCAGGGCGCATCCTAGTAATCACTAGTGTCCTTTTACTTAGCACCCTAATAAGAAAACTAAAGCTTGGGAAAGCAGAGTGACTTGCTCAATGCTACAGAACAGATTGGTCCCAGAACAATGAATTAAATGCGGAGGCCCTTGCTTCACAACACCACACTGATCTGTATGTTAACAGTTCAGGATCGGCTTCTTTAGACACTAATTAGGAGCTCCCTACTCTATTGTATGTCAAAATTAGTGCTTCCATGGAGAACCCTCAATACTAATCCTGACTTGTGTTATAGCCCCCCTTTTTATCAGGAGGTCTTATGTAAAAATTAAATATAATGTCCATGCTCCCACCCTTTTTCTCTGACACAACCTTACCCTCTTCCCTTAGGACAAGCAGAGTTTATCTTCTGTTCAGTCTTCTTATCTTCCTCAAGACAATTAGCTTACTCTGGTTCTATTACCCTTGCTCTTTCATCTCTCTGCTTTCTAATTATGCTAGGCAGAGCAAGTGTTTACATATTTTATTTGTTCCCATCACATTGACAATGACTCCTTGACCAAATTTCAGTAAGGCTGCCCTAAGCCCTTTTCTCAATTAGGCCTCAACCTTGGCCCCTGTGCTTGCCAAGACCTACACAGCCTAGTCTTAGCAAGAATCCTGTTCAGTCAGTTTGGAAAGTCTCCCACCTGCCTTGATATCTGATTACCCTGGTATACCTTTAACAAGAAACCTGATTTAGCAAGAAACCCCCTGCCATTAAGGTCTCCTCTTAGTAATTCTCCATCCACTGACCCCTCTTTTTATGCTTGTTGGCCTCAAATTCCTACCTGTCTTGCTGTATTTAGGGTTGAGCTCAATCTCTTTTTGTTGTTGTTCTTTGTGTTGTCATTAGGGTGTACAGTTAAATAAGATCATATTGTATGCTATCTTTTCTTTAGTGCCCAGTCTTAGAAATCTTGCTATGCTAAATTTATTGTAGAAAACCTTAATTCACATAATCATTCCCCTATCAATGGCTATTACCAAAAGAATGCTTTATCTCTAAACTTTTATATTCAAAACTCAACTCCTAGTGATCTTCCTCTGCTCTCACCCCAGAGAGGGCCCATACTTCACCTCCAGCCTTCCCCATCTCAGTTGACAGTCAGATTACTTAGGCCAAAACCTCAGAATCAGTTTTGACCTCATATTCAATGTCAGGAAATCATGCAGATTCTATCTTCAGAACACTTACGGAACCTGACCACATTTAACACTCCACTGCTCTCATCCTGGTCCAAGCCAGGAGCAAAAACTTCCTCACTGGTGCCCTTATTTCAACCCTCTTTCCCCTACTATATATTCTCTACACAGGTACCAGGGGATTCTGGGAACACATAAATCAGATGGTGTACCTTTCCTTGCTCAAAATCTTACAGAGCTCCCCATCATCAAACCTCACATAAAAATACTCAAGTCTAACTGTTTATTCAAGTTTTCAATTCCTTATAAAGTCTCCTATGTCATGTAAAACTTATATTAAATAAATCTGTACGCTTTTCTTTTGTTAATCTTTGTCAGTGTAATTTTCAGACCCAGACAGGGACCCTATGAGAGTTGAGAAAAATTTTTCCCTCTCATACACTCCCTTATACTTATTCTCTTCTAAAATACTAGAGAATTTACATGTTATTTATATTATTGCTTCCTATGTATATATCCTCCATGAGAATAAAAATTCCATGAAGGAAGCATCTTTGCCTGATTTGTCCACTGATTTATCCCAAGCATCTCTGAGCTTGGCATACAGTAGGTGCTTTATGAACATTTGTTACATGAATTAATGCTTTTGTTATTTTTAATTTCCATGGAGATATAGGAGATACACCTGTAAGTGAAATTGCTGAGTCAAAGGTACACACATTTAAAATTTCAATAGACTACAAAATCATTCTCCAAAATATGTAACCAGCTGACATTTCTAACATCAATTGTAAGATTCTTTGTTTCTCCATGCTAGATGTTAACTGATAAAAATTCTTATGTGGTTTTCATATGGGTTTCCCATGTGTATCCTGGTGAGGCTAAGCATTTTGTTTTATATTTATTAGCCATTTATAGTTTCTCTTTTTTGAACTAATTATCTTATAGTGTTTGTAACAGCTTAAATTTTCTTTTTAGAAAATTACAATTTTCAGAAAAAAATTTCAAGAATGAGCAAAAGAGATCACTGGATGTTCTTTCATTATCAAATCTGGGCCTTGCCTAGGGGACCTTCTAGGGATTCTCTAATTATATAGAGGTGTATGTCTTTAATTGACTCTCCATTGATTAGGCTGTTTTCCATGACTGTAGGGGTAGCAGTTAAACTGAAGACAACTAATAGCTCTATAAATGGTTCCTGTCCACAGCAATGCAAACGGATTTTGTCCCAGAGAGAATATATAACTCTCTGTAACTTCCTCTGTAACTTCAATTCTGATTTAAATCTATTTTTTTCTATTTTAAGAATCATTTCTTTTTTAAATTTTTTTTTTATGGTGACTTTGATTAACAAAATCCAGTAAGTTTCAGCTGTACATTTTCACAGTAAGGTATATATATATATATATATATATATATATATATATATATATATATTTACATTGTGTTCCCCTCCCATAGTTAGATTTCCTTCTGGCACCACATATTTAACCCAGTTTACCCCACCTACCTCCCTCTTCTTCCCTCACCCCATCCTCTGGTAACCACTAGTCTACTGTCCATTTCCATGAGTCTCTGTTTGTTTTTCCTGCTCATTTGTTGCTTTTTTATTTAATCACACATAGAAGTGATACCATGTGATTTTCAACTATTTCTGTTTGGCTTATTTTGCTTAGCATGATCATCTTGAGGTCCATCCATGTTATTGCAAATGGCAGTATTTCTTCTCTTATTATGGCTCAGTAATATTCCATTATATATGTACCATAGCTTCTTTAGCCAATCATCTACTGTAGGATACTTTGATCGCTTCCATGTCCTGGCCACTGTGAATAATGCAGTTATGAAGATCGGTGTGCAAATATCATTTTGGATATGGATTTCAAGCCTTTGGGGTAAATACCCAGTAGAAGAATTGCTGTATCATATGGTAGATCAATTCTTAGTTTTTTGAGGAACCTCCATACTGTTTTCATTAGTGGCTGTACAAATTTGCAGTCCCACCAGCAGTTTATGAGGGTTCCTTTTTCTTCGTATCCTCTCCAGCATTTATTACTTGTCCTGTTGATTATAGCTATTATAACAGATATGAGATGGTATCTCATTGTGGTTTTGATTAGCATTTCTCTAATAGCTAGCGATGTTGAGCATCTTTTCATATATTTGTTAGCCATTTGTATGTCCTCTAGGGAGAAGTATCTGTTCAGGTCCTCTGCCATTTTTGGATTGTATTGTTTGTTTTACTGATGTTATTGAGCCGTATGAGTTTTTTGTATATTTTAGATGTTAGACCCTTATCGGAGGCGTTGCTTACAAATATATTTTCCTATTTGGATGGTTGTCTCTTTACCTTGTCAATGGTTTCTTTTGCTATGCAAAAGTTTTTTAGTTTGATGTAGCTCCATTCATTTATTTTTGCGTTTACTTCCCTTGCCTTATAATCATCTTTAAATCCAAGGTCCTTAAGTGTAGTTCCTATGTTTTTGTCCATGCAACTTATTGTTACAGGTCTTGTATTCAGGTCTTTAATAATCCATTCGTGGTTAATTTTGGTGTATGGTTATAGACAACAGTCTAGTTTCATTCTTTTGCAAGTGGCTTTCCAGTTTTCCCAGCACCATTAATTGAAGAGGCTTTCCTTTCTCCACAGTATGTTTTTGGCTTTTTTGTCAAAAATTATTTGCCCATATAAACACGAGTTTACTTCTGGACTCTCGATTCTGTTGCACTAGTCTGTGTGTATCTTTTTCTACCAATACCATGCTGTTCTTTTTAATATCATGCTGTTTTAATTATTGTTGTTTTGAAATATAATTTGAAGTCAGGCTGAGTGATACCTCCAGCCTCATTCTTTTTTCTAAGGATGGCTTTGGCAATTCAAGGCCTTTTATGCTTCATTACAAATCTGATTATTTTTCTTCTATTTTCTTAAAAAATGCCGACAGAATTTTGATGAGGATTGCATTAAATCTCTATAATACTTTAGGTAATATGGTCTTTTTAAGTATGTTGATTCTTCCAATCCAAGAACATGGAATGTCTTTCTATTTCTTGTATCTTCTTTGATTTCTTTTAATAATTTCTTATAGTTTTCATTTTATAGCTCCTTTATTTGTTTTATCAAATTTATTTCTAGGTATTTTATTATTTTTGTTGCATTTGCAAAAGGAATTATTTTTTTCAGTTCTTTATCTGACACTTCATTATTAGAGTATAGGGACACTATGGATTTTTGAACATTGATTTTGTGTCTAGAGACTTTACTTTATTTGCTTATTGTTTCTAGTAGTGTCTTTGTGGAGTCCTTGGGGTTTTGTATATAAGGAATCATGTCATCTGCAAATGGTGACAGTTTGACTTCTTTGGTTCCTATTTAGATGCCTTTTATATATTTTTCTCTTGCCTGATTGAACTCTCTAGGACCTCCAATATTATATTGATTAACAGTGGTAATAGTGGAAAGTCTTGCCTCATTCCTGATCTTAGAGAGAAGGTTTTAGTTTTTCACCATTAGGTATAATGTTGGCTGAGGGTTTATCATAGATGGCCTTTATTATGTTAAGGAACTTCCTTTCCAAACCGATTTTGTAAAGTGTTTTGATCATGAATGAATGCTGTATCTTGTCAAAGGCTTTTTCTTCATCTATTGATACGATCATAAGAGTCTTATGTTTTAATTTATTTATGTGGTGTATCACATTAATCAATTTGCATATGTTGAATCATCCCTGTGCCTCTGGGATGAGCCCACTTGATCACAGTGTATAATCTTTTTAATATGTTGAAGTATTCGGTTTGCTAGTATCTTATTTAGAATTTTTGCATCTGTGTTCATGAGGGATATTGGTCTGTAGTTTTCTTTTCTTGTGTTATCTTTACCAGGTTTTGGTATCAGGGTAATATTGGCCTCATAAAATGTGTTGGGAAGTAATGCCTCCTCTTCAAATTTTTGGATAGTTTGAGAAGAATAGGTATTAAATCTTCTTTGAATATTTGGTAGAATTTATGCGTGAAGCCATCTGGTCCTGGACTTTTACTCTTTGGTAAGTTTTTGATGATGGTTTCAATTTCCATACTGCTGATTGGTCTATTTAGATTGTCCAGTTCTTCTTGATCCAATATAGAAAAGTTGTATTTTTCTAAGTACTGGTCCATTTCTTCTAGGTTATTAATTTTGGTGTTATATACTTTTTAATAGTATTCTTGTATGATCTTTTTTTTTCTGCGATGTCAGTCGCAATTTCCCCTCTTTCATTCCTGGTTTCATTTATTCGTGCCTCTTTTTTCTTTTTTTAGTCTAGCCAGAGGTTTGTCAATTTTATTAACCTTATCAAAGAACTAGCTCTTTGTTGTATT
>PVKZ01008001.1:0-18734 GCA_004027375.1 Macroglossus sobrinus | reverse complement strand
TTAAAAAGAGATTCTGGAGCTGAAAACTCCAAGGAAATAAAAAAATTCATGAGAGGGATCGAAAGGCAGATTTTGAGCCAACAAGAGAAAGAATCAGCAAACTTAAGATAGGACACCAGAAATTGTCAAGGCTAAAAAGAAAAAAAAAAAGGAATGGTCAAAGCTGAGGAGGAAACAGAAAAGGATTGAAGAAAAATGATCAGAGCCTACGGGATCCGTGGACGTCATCGAGCAGATCGGCGTACAGATCGTGGGAGTGCCAGAAGAAGAGAGAAAGAGGCAGAGAAAACATATGAAGAAATACTAGCTCAAAACATCCCAAATTTGATGAAAGATATTAATATAAACCAAGAACCTCAACAAACTCCAGGTAAGATGAACTCAAAGGAACCCACACTGAGACACATAATCAAACTTTTACAAAACAAAGACAAAGAGAGAATTTAGACAACTACAAGAAAGAAGCAATAAGTTCGTAAGCTGATATATTAAAGTGTTAAAAAAAAAAACCCACTGTCAAACAAGTATCTTGTATCCGGCAAAACTGTCCTGCACAGTGAAGGAGAAATTAAGACATTCCCAGATAAATAAAAGCGGAGACTGTTCATTACCGCGAGATCTTCCCTGTAAGAAAGGCTAAGGGAATCTTGCAAGGTAAAATGCGAGGAACTGGGCAGTAACTCAAAGCCAGAGGGAGAAATGAAATCTCAGTAAAGGTAAATACATGGGCAATTATAAATTCTAGTATTATTGTCACAATGGTTCGTAACTATAATTTTTATTCTCTAGATGATGTAATAGACTAATCCATTTTTTGTGTGTTTTTAATCAATAGATTTTTTTGAGCAATCTGGTTCATAGGAAATGGAACAGAAAGTAGAGTTCTCATATACCCCTTACCAACTCCACGCCACACCTACATTTTCTCTATTATTAACAGCTTGCATGAGTGTGCTACAATAATGAATAGAACAGACAGAAGACAAGTGAGAAAAAAGAGGACTTAACGCAATAATCCAACTGAATCTAACAGACATACAGAACACCCTCCCTAAAAAAAAAAAAAAACACAAAAAAAACCAGAATACACATCCTTCTCAAGAGCACATGGAACATAATATATGTTTAAAACATATATTAGGCTACAAATTAAGTCACCACTGATTTTAAAAGATAGGTATCAGGCAAAGGCTGGGAAAACTGAATGTCCACATGCAAAAGAATGAAATTGAGCCCTTACCTAATACCATAGACAAAAATTAACTCAACATGGACCAAAGTTCGAAATGTAAAACCTAAAACTGTAAGACACTTAAAAGAAAAGATAGGGCCAAAGTTTCTTGGCTTTGGATTTGGCAATAATTTTTTGGATATGACACCAAAGCACAGGTAATAAAGTTTAAAAATAGACAAACTGGGTTACATAAAAATTTTAAAAGTTTGTGCATCAAAGAATACGAATCAACGGAGTGAAAAAGCAACCCACAGAATGAGGAAAAATCTCTACAAAGTATATATCTGAGAAGAGGTATGTTTCCAGAATATGTAGTAAACTCCTGAAACTCAGCAACAAAAAAAAAAAAAAAGAAAAAAAGAAAAGAAGGAACACAATTCAAAAATAGGCAAAAAAAAAAAGAATTTCTTTAAAGTAGATATATAAATGGCCAATAAGCACATGAAAAGATGTTCAGCATCACTAATAATCAGAGAAATCCAAATCAAAGCTAAATCAAGGTACCATCTCACATCCATTAGGGCAGCTACTGTCAGGAAACCCAAAAACCAGTAAGTGTTAGTGAGAATGCGAAGAAATTAGAATACTTGTGCATTATTGGTGGGAAAGTAAAACGGCACTGCTGCTGTGGAAAACAATACGGAATTTCCTCAAAAAATTAAACATAGAACTCCCATGTGATCCAGCAACTCTATTTCTGGGTGTATCCCCAAAATACTTGAGAACAGAAAAGTGAACAGATATTGTACACCCACATTCACAGCAGCATTATTCAGGGATCGGAGCACAGATCCCTGGCATTTGGGGGACAGGGCCCTTTTTGCCCACCAGGGTTCCAGCAAAGTATGTGCAATTGCTCTAGGAACGTGTGCATAGGTGCCCGCTATGGGTTGGGCTGGGGGCTGGGTCGCTGCTACTATGCTAAGAGCTGAAATTGACTGAAGTTAATCGCAATTTACCGTCCCAGTTTTCCCCGGAGGTTGTAAGCCTTTGTTAGATTCCAGAGTTCCAAAATAGTTAACGTGGGATAGATTCTGCCCCAGCAGGTGCCCTCCAGCCGGGGACACACATTCCTGACGCTCCCTACGTTATCATCATTCCAGAATTAAACATCCTCAACGTTTAATTGTTCAAGGAACGGCCCTACGTTTTACACAGAGGCTGTATAATTCTATGTTCATGACAGCAACGCACAATTTCTCCACGTGTTTGTTAGCATTTGTTATTTTCGGTTTGTTCTTTTATTTTTTTTGTAATATCGATTCTAATAGATGTAAAGTAGTGTCTCTTTGTGGTTTTGATTTGTATTTTCCTAAGGATTAGTGATGGCTTATTGGCCATCTATATATATATATATTTTTTTTTGGGGGGGGGAATGTCGATTCAAGTTTTTCCCATTTTAAAATAGGTGGTGGTTGTAATTGTTGATGAGTTGTAGGAGTTCTTTATATACTCTGGATATTAATCCCTGTTGTGTGAAGTTTTAAAGATGTCTTCCTGTTGTAACCTTTATACATCTTAAAAACAACCAACATTACCTACATACACATCATGCTCTATCATCGAGACCTTAGAATGTGGTCCCAGACTGGCAGCATCAGCATCCCCTGGGAGCTCGTCAGCAGCGCAGAATCTCGGGCCTTGATCCAGACCTTTGGAGTCAGAATCTGCATTCAGACAAGGTCCCAGGTGACTCAGGCAACACTGAAGCTTGGGAAGCCCTGCTCCGACACACAGCGTGGCCGTGTGCGATAAATCGAGCCTGTATTTTTTTTCTCGGTTTTGGATCCCATCCCGGCATTCTTGCCCGTCCCGCTATCAAAGACGAGACCAAATTACACGGTTCTGACGGCAAAGTCGCGACCGCGGGGCCCGTCTTAACCCTGACGTGCCGCGATGGACACTTTTCTCCTGGGCTGCATCAGATGAATCCATATGTCTGCATTTTTTTTTTTCTATTTCTTTTCTTCTCCCTCCTCCCTGCTCCCGAAATAAATGTAGCCAGTGGCTCTACCTTCTGTTTCTTTCCGGAAAAAAAAAAAAAAAAAAAAGGAACAGACTCTCACACTGGTTTTCAGAGGCCCATCTGACACGGTGTTTTATTTCGTAGCTGCTCTGTGTAAATTGCTTGTAGGCAATTCTCTTCTTAACCTCCAGCCGGGGCTTTGTGCCGCCGAGGTGGCTGTTATCTCAGCAAGCCGGTGACAGTAATCTATCCCTTTTCCTGTGAGACCACATGCCTTTAATGAGAATACTCCGAGTGTACCGTTTGGAGCGACTGGGGCGGGTGCAGTAGCCAAGGACGAGACCTCTACACAATGAACCTTTGAATCAATGAGACTCTTTCCTTGACACGTGTACCCTACGCACGTTATCTGATCATTAGCGTCGAACAGTACCTTTGGCTCGGGTAGATTTCTGGAAATGACAATAATGAACGCGATACCTATTTTAACAGACGCTTTCACCTTGAACATGGGCTGGCTGATGACTGCTGTGTTCCCTCATGGCGAATCTTGCTTTTCACGGCTTACAGAACTCCCACTTGTTCAGTCTGGGTTGTCTTTTAGTGATGGAAACATTGTCTTTATTTATACTGATTTCTGTCACTTAACAGCACACAGGTAGAAAGAGCTGGAAACTAAAATGCCTCATTAGTTCCTCACCGCTCCTCAGCTGGAGTAAGCCTGAAAGGAGGAAGGGACGAGGGAGACATCTCTTTGTAAACTGATGCTCGGTGTTAGTCGAAAACCTCAGTCCATTTCCCAGTGACGTCTCTGACGAGGTGGCTGCAGAAAGGGGCTTCTGGGGAGAATGATGGTGTAAGCAGCGGATGTGGTGTTTGACCAACATCTATTCCTCCCTCCCTGTCCCCGTTTCATTAGTCTAAGTCCATTGCAATTTTCCTCCTCCTCTGCTCCTTCTGGAGTTGGCAGGCGGGGAGGCAGGTGATATCCGGGGGTGGCGTGGGGTGTGGATATTCTGGGGGAGGTCTCCTCGTTCTATGGAAAGACGACTTTTCTTCTTCCACGTGACCTTGTCATGCCTGGAATGATGCCGAGAGGTCCTGCTGCCATGTTGCTTTGAGCCTGCAGATGAAGCCAGCACTGAGAACCGCAGAGCGGACGGATGGAAGGACCTGGCCATGCTGAGCCGCCAGGTCAGCAGACCCTGACACCCCGACCTGTGGCTCCCGGTTTCGTATGACAGTGAACTTCCTCGTTGTCTCCGTCAGCTTCGGTCACAGGGTTTTGTTTCCTGCGGCCAAAGCATTCTCACCGATACAGAAGGGAAGGATAGATGGTTTCCCAATATTCCTGCTTGGAGTTTGTTTCGTTTGCAAGTGCTGGAATTCCATGGAATAAAACGGATCCATATTTCAACGTGTGCAAACGCATTCCGCTGCGGAATATAAGTTAACGATGACTTTTGATCTTTACTTACAGTTTAGACTACCTATGCCATGGCTTTCCTTCACGGACACAGAGAATCAAAAGCCGGCTGTTTTGTTTTGACTGAACTATGCACTTTTGGGTGGAGAGGGGTAGCTGTGTCCAGTGTCTCCCACCTAAGTCTATTGCCTTTGAACTTGGCTGTGGGCCCATCCAGGCACAGCTCTAACCAGAATTAACGATCACAATAAACATATGCTGCATCTCCCTTCACTGGAGAATAGGATAAAATGGATTTTTTAAAAGGAATTTAAAAATGACCTTTAGACTCATGTTTAACCTTAAACGTCAGCTGTTTTCTGAATAATTGATTCACACATACGGAACACAATTCGAAGGCACACAACGGGATGCAGTGGAAAGAAACTCTCTCCCTTACTCCCTAGGTTTCTGCCACCCTAATTTCTCTTTGTCTCAGAGGCCATCATTGTTCCTGGTTGTGAAAGGAAACCTATCTCCCTCACGGGTCGGTTCAGGCCAGGACACAGCCCGCTGAGACGCGCGACGTTCTGGAGAGTTGGATAGAGGCCCCAGACCGAGACTCGCCAGCGTTGTGCTCTGGTCCTGACCTTGAAGAACAGTCGAGCCCCTGACCTTGCTCAGGCCGTCTGGGCCCCTTTTGTGGAATGGGGGCTCATAGTGCCTACTCCACTCTTCTCGTGCACTTCCACTTAAAGTGAGATATATATCACAGTATAAATTCTCTGGAAAGACGAAAACACAGTAGCAGCCCACTGCAGACAAGTGAAAATGGTTTACCCCATGGGGATCCAAATACGTGGGATACATAATTTCTTTCATTTACTTAGAATTCTATTTAATGCTGAAATAACTCCTTCCTGAGAGAAAACACAAATATGGAACAGAAAGCATCGTGGAGCCTGTTCTCCATCGGTTCTAACCAGTGGGCTCCACTGCTTGTGACCCGCTCTGAGGTGTAAGAAGCTTTAAATTTGGGTAAGGCTGTGTGTGTGTGTGTGTGTGTGTGTGTGTGTGTGTGTGTGTTTCCTTTCTAGGCGTTGAGTGTTTTTGCTGGCTCCTCAGTGCGGGGGTGAAAGCTGGAAAAGCAGGACCTGGCGTCTACAGCTTCTGGGCGACGCCATGTCCTAGAGAGCACACGGTGGCAGGGGTGGGTCACCCCGAGGGGGCCGGGAGTTCCTGGAGTCGGTGCCCGGCCTAGGACTTGGCGCTGTCCCCTCCACGCGTGCGCACAGTGTGTGTTTGGGTGCCTGGCGGTGGGGTGGGGACAGGGTGGTGGCATTCGGACCCCTCATGCTGGGCCTGAGTTCTTATCGAATGAGCGAGCCATCACCGGCGAGGAGTGACAGTCGAGCATCTGTTTCCACGGGGGGCTCTTGGGGACATGCTGAGCTGCAGGCAGAGTGGGGGGCGGGGTGGGGTGAGCAGGAGAGCCGAGTGCCCGCGCTGCCAGGGCTTAGCTGGGTTCGGTAAATGAAGGCTGACCGGGAGGGAGAAAGCCGGCATTGTGAGGGTCCCACTGCAGGCGGCTGCGGGAGGCCCCACGGCTGCAGGCAGGGCGGCTGTGTTTATCCTGGCGGCCCCCGGGGGGCCCCCCTGCGCCCAGCCTCCAGGGGTGCTGCCAGGTCTGACCAGGCGCTTGGCCTTCCCGCTTCCCTTCGGCCTCCTGGCGTTCATGGTTCATCCGCTTGGGGTGTGAGCCCGCCAGAGACACTGCGCCTTTGTGGAGGGCCGGGTGACACAGAGCCTCTGATTCCGCTCTGTTTATTTATTTATTTATTTTCCTGAAAAACCAAGACGTTCTGAAGTAGGACCCAAGCTAACTGCCCTGCTAGGATTGGGCAGAACATTTGTGGTCACCATGGCAACAGCACCTACCTAAGAATGATTTCTTTCTCTCTGGAGGGTCCTTGCCCGTCCACACCCCCACCCCTAGGTCCTGGGAAGGTCCCCGTGTGCACAGGGCGTCATTTCTGGAACGTGGCGGAGGATGAGGGCTCAGCACTGCCACTGCTGACACTGTCCTTCCCGTGGCTTCCCACCGTCCCCTGCCCAGGTGCAACCTCAGCGCAATATATTTGTTCATTTGTCAACGCTGGTCTGTGACCATGGGGCCGATACACTGTTAAAGTTTATCTCCTGCCCTTACCTCTTCCCTTTTCCAGGCCGTGTCAAGTCTGCAAACTTTTCCCGGCGCGACAGAGTGTGGCGGGTAGGCGCGAGGCTCGATTAAAGCTTTTCAGTTTGCCTGGCAGCCTCAGCGGTTGCTGAGTACAACACGTCCTCAGGCCACACTCTGAGACCCTCGGTTTGCTTATCTGTAGAATGGAGCTCATCACAGTATTTTCCTCACAGGAGGATTGAATCGGGATTATGCACGCACGGAGGTGTTGGCACAGTGCCTGGCATGTCGTAAGAACTCACACACGTGCTACTCATTGTTACGCTGTGTCAGCCAGCCCCATGTGGCTCTCTTAGGTGGAAATAATACAAAAGCCGGCCAGTGGAACCGGTCATCTGCAGCCACAGGTCACAGGCCACAGGCCTCAGGCCCAGTCCCAGCCTGGGGGCAGGCGTCCCTGCTCCTTCCTCATCGCCCTGGTCTCTGACCTATTTATGGGTCTTCACTTGCTCTTCACTTGTTCTTGTTAAGTCCACAGGCTCCGTGCCTCCATCCTGGCCAGACCTGACCTTGCTAACTGCTGCTCTTCCCAGAATCTATTCCTACATCTGTTTTTTCTTTTTTTCCCCCGGATTCAGATCCACTGCTGGCACGATACAGCCTCCAAAGCTGAGCTTCTACTGCTCGTACGTCGGACAAGTCTATGAATCAAGTCCTCGCTCGAGGCTTACGTGGCCAACTCAGCACTTCTCCAACTAAGTCTCTGGTTTCTTCCGTCGCATCCACCCGTTCTCAGCGGGCGCGATGGAGGCGCTCACGTCTGCGTGTCTGCTGACTCAGCAGGGAGCCTCACCACCCAGAACGGCCCCCGCCCTCCCCCGCACCCAGCACCAGGCAGACCCCTCCCACCATCCTGGCCCCGACCCCGGGTTGCTCGGTGGAATGTCCCATGTAGCTGTGGGATGCTTACAGAGCTTACACTCTTTGCCACCAGAAGGGCTGCCTTCCATGCAACCTGGGTGAGAATCAGAGTGCCCTCGACAGACCCCTGATGGACCAGGTGGAGAGATGGGTCAACCACAGCAGCCAAAACGAGGCTTCCCCCGGCCGAGCCCCAGCATTCACTGACGTAGCAGCACAGTAATCTGCCATCAGGTTGGGCCGTAGCTTCTCAGGCCGATCTGTGCTGTAAGGCACGAGGGACAGCGGTCACACGGGGCTGGTAAATGCTGGTAACGTGACCCGTTGGAATTGGGGCATGCTTTCTGTATGCAGTATGTACGTACGTGTCTGGTACGAAGGCGAATGATCTGATTAACATTTTTTCATGTGGATTACATGTTGCAATGATATTTTTGGCATAGCGGATTCCATAAAATGTAGTATTAAATTGATTGCACCTGTTTATTTTTATGCTTTCATATGCTGTTAAAAATTTAAATTGCACACGTGGCTTGCACGTGTGACTTTTACGCTATTCTTCTACGGGACGGTGCTGCTCTGGGTTGTCTCTCTGCAGTTAGTTAGGAAAAAAGATGGTACTCGCGGCGTTTTAATCAGAGAGGGATCTAACGTAGGGCGTTTAGGTGCTTACAAAATTAAGGCTGGAGGAGTGGAAGTCAGTGGCGGGTATTGGGGTGCGCATGGGGGTCTCCTTAGCTTCCAGGTTCACGGCTGGCTTTCAGAGACTCTGAGAGGAAGCACTGCTCAGAGCAGAGGTCATAGAAATGCCAGAAAAAGCTGCGAACGGTCTCTTCTGCCCCCACAACACCCAGGCGGGTGGTGGGCAAGGGCTTTGCTGGGTTTTGCAAAAAACTTCACGTCTGACAAAGCTCCCGTGTCCACTGTTGGTGCTGGAGGAGGAAGGAAGGGTCCTCTTTCCGCCTTCTGCTTTCGAATCTCGTGCAAATCACATCCAAGAGATTGGACGTCAGGTGTGGTTTCCCATCCTCCAGCCCCGTGAACGCGGGAGACCCAGAAAGGGGTGGGTACTAATGGTTGAAAACAGACAGACAACAACAAAACATAATAGGCTCCATATTCTCTTCTCGAGGGGAGCCACATTCATCTTGTGGTATGGCAGAGCGCCTGGCCCCTCAGAGGGGTTCAATCAATACTGAAGAAGCCATTTTTTTTTTTTTTTGTCTGTGGCTATTTATGTTGGTTCCAGTATTTTTGCTATTGTAGGTAATTGCTGCAATAAACGTTTTCATGTCTGACTCTTCTTGATTTCATTAGTATTGGTGTATTTTCTAGGGACCGGCATTCAGGAATGGGATTGTTGAGAAGTGTTTAGTTTTGCGATGTTGCTTTTCAGAACTTCTGCACCAGTCTACAGGGATCCGTGTATCCACAAGAATTCTGTATAGAGGATCCTTTTGCGTGGCAGTGTCGCCAGCTCTGTGTGTTAACACCGTCTGCTTGTGTTCGTTCTAGTTTAGCGTGTAGTGGGTGAGCCTGGTGGTCCTTGCGTTGGGTGCTGGTGAGACAGTTTATAGCAAAAGGCTTACGGATGGGGCTGATGGACTCAGCTGCAGTCGCGATTTCTCTCGTCGGTCAAGGCCAAGAACTTTGCCCAGACGAAGCCCTTTCCACTGTTTTCTGTGTTCTCCCTTTAAGATGAACTCCAAAGAGCGGCAAACTTTGGATCCCCGAATTCTTCCCTGCTCGTAGGGAGAGGTAAGGATAACTGCATAGACGTTTGACATTAGTCTCAGAGAAGGAAATGATAACTAGGAATCACTAAATGAACCTTTTATTATTTTCTCCCCTGAATCTTGCCGTGTTTTGTGTGACGGAGACCCACATGGTGAAGCCTTATGTATTTACGAAGTATGTTCTAAGAACAGCCACATACCTTATTTCTTTGTAAGGGGAAGATGATCTAAAGGGTGCAGAGGGGATGCAGAATCGGACCAGAGCAGAGTTTGGGTTTCTTCACCTGTAAAGGGGGATAAATGACAGGTTTGCCCTGTGGGGTTGCTGTGAGGATCGAATGATTTCAGGCATTAAAAGTGCTCATCCGTGCCCAGCGAGTAGTACGTGCTTGGGAAGCGGTGGCTGTCGTGGGGACAGGTGACCACGTGAGCGTTCCTCAGTCTGGGTCCTGGTGCTGTCAGCCACTTGTGCCCTGAGCTGCATTTTGCTTTATGATCACTAGTCAAGTGAAGAGGCTGTTGGCACTGAGCAGGGAAATACGATTGATTATCTGCGAAAGGCCTGTGGCCGTTGTGGAGTTGATGAGTGGGAGGTTGCGTGCGAGGCGCCCGGAATTCCAATGGGGCGAGGGAAACGGTGGCTGAGCCGGCGGGGGCCTTTGACATCATGAAGTGATCTCATTCTACAGGGGAAGAGATGGAGGCCTAAGAAAACATAAGAAGGACCCAAGATGTCCCAGCAAGCGCACGGCGGACCTTGGAGTGGAAGTCGAGACTTCAGACTCCAGGAACACTGTCTCGCCTGTTCCCCCAAAGACACCACAGCCCACAGCCGGCCAGGGACGTGAGCGAGAGTCACAGGTGGTGGTCGGGGGAAGGGAGAACCTTGCATCTCTGAAATCACCCGCTCCCCAGGCCAGGGAAGAGAAGAGATGCCGTTTGCTAGAGATCCAGCTTCCTTGAAGCAGAGATTTCCAGCCATTTTTGAGAATAAGGACTACTTTCTATTATCAATACCTTCAGAGACCTCCCATCCCGACCTTCAGCGTGGCTTAGAAGCTGTAGACTCAATACCTAATGTTGGAGAAAACGCACCATAATACTTGGAACTGCAAACATGCCAGCGCTCTACAGTGGAGATGCGCGTGCATTCAAAAAGTGATCGCACTTATGTCATCTGTTCAGTCTACAAATAATGATCGGACAGCTTTTAGATTCCCGAACACCTTGCGATACCTCTGCCACCTTACTAGATGACATTGACATCCCTTGCCTTCAGGGTGGGGCGGGGGAGCTGTTGGTTTTCTTTCTTTTCAGAGAGTTCCAGAAGGAAGAAATGAATGTGGGGGTAATTTAGCAAAACTAAAGAGGAACAGCAGGCTACAACCTTCTGGCCCTCACTCCAAAACGGTCCAAGGCTGAGCTCTCAGTTACAAGGAATGAGGCTTGAGTAAGGAAAAAAAACCCCACCCACACACACACAAAGCCCTTTCTTGTTCTTTCATAGCAATGCAGAGGTAAGTTGATACCCAGTTAGGAATGTTGGCCCCAATAGTCGAGAGCCGGAGGATTTGGGGGCAGTCAGGGTTCATTGCCCGCAGTGGAAAACACAGAGCGACAGTCTCCACTGGAGCCTGGGTATCCAGACGCGCACGTCTTCTAATATTAGGTACCATGCGTAGGACAGAAATAGATTCGAGTTGCAAACTCTCAGCTTCGTGTTACCTGTCCTTGGGCAGAGCTTGGAGGCGTGAAGAGGGAAGCTTCTGGAAGGTGGTTCGGAAGGGCATCGATGTCTGCCTCTGGCCCAGGTTGGCGGAGAAGGGTGTCTGGAGGGTGACAGCCCTCACTGCGGTGTTGGCTGGCATCTGCGGGGCAGTGTCTGAGAGAGGCTGGTGGGAGGGGCTTCCGGTGGTGGCAGCATGAGGGGCTGGTGACCCCTCCCCACAAAACAAGCCTCGAACTGGAAAAATCGTCAAGAGCAACCACTTCAAGGCGCTGTAAATTGACTGAAGGCAGAAAACAAATTGAGAAGCTTTTATTCTCAAAAAACAAACAAACAAAAGAACAACAAACAGAAAACAAAAACAAACAAACAAGGAAACAAAGCCCAAACTGTTCGAGCTTCAGGGAACAGCACAGGGGCCTGTGGCCACCTTGCTGGGAGCTGCTTCTATGCCCTTCTGCCGGCTCAGCGGGCCAGAACTGCCATTTTAAAAGTGCAGGGCTGACCTTGAAAACAAGCAACTTTGCTGCCAGCAAGGGCAGACCCAATTTGGAGAGAGAGAGAGAGAGAGAGAGAGAGAGAGAGAGAGTGTGTGTGTGTGTGTGTGTGTGAACGTGTGGCTTCGCTGGCTGGAAGTAAGTGGAAGGCTCAGCAAGGAATGACTTAGCTAGCCTAAGATTTCCTTCTTGGTTGGAGTGAGTTGTGAACCAACCCCTTCTATCCCCCACAATTGTTAAAAATATTTTTATTTTTCAATTAGAGTTGGCCTACAATATTATATTAGTTTCAGGTGCACAACATAGTGATGAGACGTGTGTGTATCTCACGAAGTGACCACCCCAATAAATCTAGTGCCCCTCTGACACCACACATAGTTATTACAAATACTATCGACGACGTGATTTTCGCCGTCTTTTATGTCTCCACGACTATTTTATAACTACCTACCACTTTGTACTTCTTAATCCCTTCCCCTTTCCAGCCAAAACATTTAGTGGGGGGAAGCCCTGGAAATGGAACGTGATACTGAGGGGCTCAGAGAAACTCCCCCACGTATTCCTGACCGGCCGGGGCGTTTTGCGTGCGTGGAGGGGACCCAGGAGCGCCCAGGAGCGCTGAGATGGGGCTGCAGCTCTCCGTGCGTCCTACAGCCCCACACAGATCCATCCGTCTGTTGTGGGTGGGAGGCCTGGGCCAGTAGACTCTTTGTCCGGTGCCCGCTCCACTTCCCCCTGTGGCTGAGACCCTGGAGAATCTCGAGGCCAGGGCGTGACGGACACTGGCTGTCCCCCTCGCTGCCTGTTGTTTTGGCTGTTTTCGTGGTGGTGCTGTTGGGGCAGGACGCCCTAGAAAAAGTGTGAGTGAGGGTCAGACAGAACGAGAGTGTGATCCCAGGGTATCACTTACTATTCGCGTGAATTTGGGTGAGTTGTGCGGCATCTCTGTGTCTTATTCAATCCTGGGAAAAGTCGGGAGAAAGAAGCATCATTATTATCCCTGTGTGCTAGGATGCAACGATATGGATTTTAATTTTAAATTTTTCGGCTTTTTCTTTTCTTTTGGTGAGAATTACGTACTGCGATGGTCATAACGCACCTGTCACATGGTGCTTGGTCAGTAAAGGCTTTTTGTTCGTTTGTTGTTGTTATCGCCGAAGACGGAGAAGAATTATGGCCGGGCTGATAAGCCCAGAGATCTTCTCCCTCCCATTCGTCAGCGAGAACCATCATAAGACGCTGGTATTAGCGCCGCGGCCGATGATACATCTTTGCGGCCTCTGTACTGGTTGTCTAATTGCTGCCAGAATAAATTACCACAAACACAGTGAGCGGCTTAAAGCAACACACGTCCATATTATTATGATGCAGTTCTGTGGGTCAGGCTTCCCAATCCTCTGCTGCACGTCTCGTGAGGCCGAGACAAGCAGTCGGCACAGCGGGGTTCCCTTCTGGAAGCTCTGCTTATAAACACGTCTAGGCTCATTCAGGTCGTTGGCTAGAGTCAGTTCCCGGCCAGTGATGGGACTGAGGTCCCTGTGTCCTCTCTGGCTGCCAGCCAGAGGCCCATCTTTGCTCGAGGTCCTTGCTGGAGGCTGCTTGAGTTTTCTCACGCTCTCCACGCGACGCTCCTGCCAGCAGCAGGGGATGGAGGCTCTCTCGTGCTCAGAATTTCTTCGACTGCTTCTGCTGCATCTCCCTGACCCATGGGACTACATTCAGCCTCCCTGGATGATCCAGCCTAGTGTCTATTTTACAGTCTGTCATCTTAATCACATCTGTAAAGTCAGCCGCTCACAGATTCAGAGGAGTAGGGCATGGATGTCACTGGAGGAGGTACGTTCTACCTCTATCATGGCCTCTCAGGCACGTGACAGGAAGCCACATTTCTATGACGCCCAAAGCAACCAGACAATAGGAAATGTGACTGTGTGATGTAGACTGGGGACAGTGAGGCTCTCTCTAGTGGATCTTTTTTTTTTTTTTTTTGTCCATCCAACACTCCTTTCTTTGGGGGAAAATGCACCTTCTCCTTCTCTGTGGTTTTTATGGGGTTGCCAATCACCCACTTAGCCACAAGGATAGACCCGTGACCCACAACGGGCCGCCTGGATCATCCCTTTTCAGGAATTGACTCTCGAGAGGAGAGGCACAGACACAGGAACTGGCTGAAGAGGAGCGTTAGCGTCCAAAGCTCACCAGCCCAGTCCTGTTCAGTCCTGCCTGGCGTCTGTGTGTTCAGTGACAGCCGTCAACCCTGGGGCCTCCTTAAATCCCTCCGGCGCTTCCTCTTCTGGCTTACGTCACTCAGCGCTGGCATCCGTGGCTTACGCCGAAGACTCGAACGGATAACTTGCCCCTCCATATCACGCCCCCCACCGTCACTGCACGAAGGCGCCGTTACGCAGGTCCCTTTGGTCAGAACGACGCCGGAAGCTAACGGCCGACACGGTTTTTAATCCCTGTATCGGAGCTTCTCGCCTTGAGCCACATCTTTTTAACGCTTCTTTTATCCAACGCCGGTCAAACTGGAACAGACGTACAGAAAAAAAGATTTAATGACACGTAATGCTTCAGAAATCAAATTATGTTAAAGGCATCAGCCGCGCAGGTAGAAATCACTTCCACGTTTAATTTTTCATCACCTACCACGTTTGAATTACGAGCGAACAATATAATTCTCATTCGAGATGGTGCCTTGGATGATAATAAAATTTCAAGTATCAAACGGACTCCGTTTAGTTCGGCAGGAAAAGTGTGAGGCACGACCCGTCCCCTTGTTTCGTTTTTATGATTTAGTGCCTTAAGTGACGTAGTGATTTAAGCTTAAAATACATGGTACATTTGCATCTTCAGAATGCCTACCCCCCGACAGCGAGGGGTTTATGAGGTGTTACAGTGTGCAAGAGTTAAGATTCAAATTGCCTGCAAGCCACGAGCAGTGGTATTTCTGGCATGATGAGTGGAGGGAGTGTTCTGAGCGGCCCACATTTATTCAAAGGAGTGTTGCAGGAGGCCACTGCTCCCCTGGCCTTGGGTTTGACTGTGACTCCGGAAGGCAGGCGTCTGATAACCTGAAAGGCACTGATGCTGGGTGGATAGGAAGGTGGCCCTTGCTCGGAGCTCCTCGGGAACGCTTGGATGTGAACAGTGCAATATCACGTGATGCTTTTGAAGAGTTACTGCAAATTTAGTTCCACCCAGCCTCTCACGAGGCCGGACATCCAGGCTCAGGCTGGTCCTCTGCAGAGATTAGGATGCCCTGAGTCTGCCTGCTGAGGTGCCTGTCCTTTGCCCACGCTATGTCCCTTCAGACTCCAGGAGCCCAATTTCCCTAAAGCAGTCTGATTTCTCTCTTAGGAGAACAATCTCTCGAAGACAATCCAGTCCAATAATAATAGTAATACAGGCACCATAACTATCTCTCCCATGATATTTCGATCACACGGCCTTTCCAGAGGGGATGGGACGCTTTGAAGCTTCTCTCTCATTCTAGAAGAGAAGGCACCATTGCCTCCTCTTGAACTCCCAGGAGGCTGAGCGTCATCAGCCTGAAAGGATTCAGTCTTCACAAAACCCTTCCCATCCGCTCTGATCTTCTCAGAGCTTGTAAATAGCGTTTTTGATGCTACATACTATTGAGAGTTTTCCTTTTCTCTTTCTCCCTCCCTCTCTCCTTTCCTTCCTCTCTTCGTTTTTTTTTTTTCTTTAAAGCTTTTATTTTTAAAGAGCCATTTTAGGTTCGCAGCTAAATTGAGAGGAAGGTACAGAAAATTTCTGTGCACCTCCTGCCCTCCTCGAAGGGCACATTTGTTACGCCTGATGAACCCACACGGACCCATCAAAATCCCCCAAAGTCGATTATTTATCTTCGGGTTCACGCTTGGGGTTGCACGTTCCGTATGTTTGGACAAATGTATAATGACAGGTGTCCATCAATATCCACCACCCAGAATGTTTTCGCTGCCCTAGAGATTTACCTGTGCTCTGCCTGTTCGTCCCCCATCATCCCCGCCCACTCGGCCCCCGACCTTTCTGCCATCTCCATAATGTCACTCCTTGCAGAATGTCATATAGTCAGAATCGAATGGTTTGTAGCTTTTCCGCGCGGATGTCTTTCACTCAGCGATAGGCATTTACTGTTCTTCCGTGTCCCTTTGTGGCTTGATAGCTCATCTCTTCTTTGGTGCGGACAAGAATTCCGCTGTCTGGATGGGCTGCCGTTTATTTATCCATTCGGCTACTCAGTGGCTACGTCTCGGTTGCTTCCGAGTGTTGGCGACGATGAGTAACCCTGCCAGGAACATCTAGGTGCAGGTGTTTTTGTGGACAGAAGTTTTCAGCGTCTTCGGGCGAATGCCAAGGAGTACACTTGCTGGATCATCCCGTGGGAATATGCCTAGTTTTATAAGAAGCCACCGGACCGTCCTCCAAAGGGGCCGAGCCATCTCGCGATTCCGCCAGCCACAAATGACAGCTCCTGCGTCTGCACGTCTCGCCAGCATCGGGTGCTGTCAGCGCTCCGGGCTCTGGCTGTTCTAACAGGCGCGTAGCCGTATCTCGTCATTGTTTTAATTTGCAGTTCCCTGATGACATGTGATGTGGAGCACCCCTTCCTCACTTTTTTCCTTTTTCCTTCTTCCCCTCTCTTCCTGCCTTTTTCTCCTTTATTTCTTTTAGCAAGATGGAGCAGTTAGGATAATACGCTTACAGACATCTACCAGGCAGCTTCTCCTCAAGTTTTGAAATCTGCGGTGGTATCTACGGCCACGCCACCCTGAACAAGCCCGATCCCGTCTGATCGCGGAAGCTAAGCAGGGTCGGGCCTGGTGAGTCCTTGGATGGGAGACCCTCTAGGAAGACCAGGTGCTGTAGGCACGAAAAATAAAAAAGATAAATAAGGGATTGTAAGCTGACAAGGTCCTTGCAATCTGTGAGGTCGACCAAGGGTTGCCTCACCTAAGAAAAAAAAAAAAGAAATAAAATAATAACACCGCGTCAGTGCTTCTCCAGCCTCGGGCTCTCAGCGGCCCTGGACGTGCACGGAATAACGGGGCCTGGGCCGTGACTCAGCGGCCGCCTGAGCGCCCGGGATGCATCCATCGCTTTTCCCTGCGGGCACGGGCCAGCACACCGCTGCGTTTACACAGATGCATTGTTATCGACTCGTTGTGAAGGGAAATTTATTTTCCTCCGCCCTCCTAAACCACAACTCCGACGCCTCCTCCTCCTCCTCCTCCTCCTCCTCCTCTTCATAATAGTCACCGTAGGATGTTCAATTATAGCTAAAAGCCCTAGATTTAAGTGACAGATTAAGAGGCTCGGCAGGCTGCTACTATAATGTTCATTTCACCTGTGGGTTTATTTTTCTAATCTGCAGGCGCTGGGCTTTTTGGGAAGCCTTTTGACAAGGTGCTGTTTGTGGATGCATCCTATGGCTGTCCAGCCCCCTCCGCTGGGTGCACGGTTTTGGGGAGAGGCCACTGGTGGGTGCCTGTCTGCAGGACGCCATCCATGGTGTGGCCCCGGGCCGACCTCGTCGAGTGTTACGAGAGCAGGAAGGAGCCCTCCAGATACCCCTGCCGCCCGCCCCAGCCACCGGCCCTTGGCGCAGAGCCTGGCACACAGTGGGTGCTCCATAAAGCCTGCAGGATGAAATCATAAAGTGCTCCCAAGCAGTGAGCCTTAAGTGTCTGCATTTGCTTCAGATGGAGATCGGGGTGGGGGGGGGGCAGCTACAAATGCCACCCACTCTAGAAATTACAGAGCAAAGCAGAGCCTCCGTTTGGGCTTTGCCGGGCCCCGAAGGCCTATTTCTGCTCCCGTACGCTCTGCCCCCTTCCCTGTCCTTCTCCAGGGACCCTTCCCACGCGTCTTTGACCTGCGTGGGGTCCCACGGGAAGCTGCGATCGGCTGCTTGCCCTCTGCAGGTGGGACCTTCTCTTAACCGGAGGCCGGGGCTTTGCAGGCGACTTTGCACTTTAGTAAGGATGCAAGACTTGCAGATTCCAAGGAACGAGATGGGCAGGGTGGCATTTCAGATACTCCTTCCGGGTTGAGGAGGAAGAGCTGTCGGGGGTTCTGCTTCCACCTGTTCGTCTTCCCGTGGGAGCGCGGCTGCTGTCTCAGACCCCGGGGAGCTGAGCTTCCTCGCGGAGCGAACGAGGCGGCAGAGATGGCGAGGGAGTCAGGTATGGGCTCCTGTCCGGCCGCCGACGTTGGCCTGGGGGCGCTGAGCATCCTCCAGGTTGCACCCTCTGCCTCCTGCTGCTGCTCCCCGGATCCTTCGCAGCCCCGGGGTTCCTGGGCTCTGAGCGCTGGGTGCGGGCTGTCCTTCCAGAGCCCGCTCAAGCCGGTGCCTCCTTCGGGAAGGCCTTCTCTGGGGCTGGGGCTGGGGCTGGACCGCACTCCTGTCTCTTAGGTGCTCCCGGGATGCCCCGGACTTCCTGTCTCTGTATCTGTGTTTCCTGTGGACAAGAGGTGAAGGAGGAGGAGAGGAAAGGGGGAAATGACGGCGTAGACGCCCAGTTCCTGCTCTTTCCCACTAACTGGTCTCATGACGCATCGCCAGCGTGGCTCTGAGGGAGAATGCCCTCCCCTGTGCGTCTGGGTCCCCGTCCCGAGAGCCGGATGCTACCACATCCTCTCGCCTGGTCTTAGAGCCGAGAGGGACCATCCATCTGATGGATAACCAGACCCTGGGCTCCCCGTCCGTCGCCCCGATCCCTTTCCGTCGGCAAGTCCTTGCATACTGTCCGTCTTTTCCATTTAGCCTTTATCCGGTGATGGCAAATCCTTGGAACGGGAGGCCATCTGTACAGCAGAAGGCTGGGAAGGTCAAGGGCGCCGTGTCTAAGACCTGCAGCTGGAGGCTGATGGCCCTTCGCCTGGAGCCTGCCTGGAGTTCAGGCAATGGCTGGGCCCGCCCCGTTCTGCCAGGAATGCATCGGCCATGGGTCCCAGGAGCTTCGTCTCTCTCTCTCTCTCTCTCTTTCTCTCTCTCTCTCTCTCTCTCTCTCTCTCTCTCTCTCTCTCTTTCTCTCTCTCTCTTTTATTTTTATGCCTTT
>PVKZ01008000.1:0-18737 GCA_004027375.1 Macroglossus sobrinus | reverse complement strand
AGTGCATGAATTTCTTAGTTTGTTCGGGCTTCTGTTGCAAGATAGCAGAGATGGAGCTGCTTAGAAATGACAGATGCTTTTCTCCTAGCTGAGGCCTGGAAGTCCAAGACCAAGGCCCTGGCGGACTGGTGTCCGGCGAGGACCTCTCTAGGGTCCCTTTGTAAGGCCCCTAATCCATTCCTGAGGACTCCGCTCCCGGAGCCTGATCACTCCCAGTGGCCCTGCCTCCAAATACTGTCACTCCAGGATTAGGCTGCAGCATATGAATTTGGGGTGATACACATTCAGTCTATGGCAACACTCATCGTGTAAACTCTGAAAAATACCACTTAATATAAAGACATTTTTAAATTACCCACAATCCCCCGGCCAAATAACCCCATTAATACTTTAGTCTGTTCCTTTCCAGTCTTCATATTTTATAAAATTGTATACATAGTACGTACAGTTTCATATCTTGACTTTTTCCTCCACATCCCATAGAAAACTGCACGTGGCAAGGTATAATGAGTAGGGAACGTATAGTCACGGTTAATGGGGAAAAGCCACAGAGCTCAGTATTTTAAAATGCCCCCCTTTCTTTCTTAAAGGATTAAGGTAGCAGAGATCAATAAAATAAAGGTTTAAAAGAAGTGTGATGTACGAAAATCGCTTATTGATTTTGAACGGATCGTTCAGTGACGGCGAAGCGGCGTGCGCTTTGGGAGGAGGAAACTCACCTGCTAGTTTTGTTTTGTTTTGTTTTGTTTTTCCTTTGCAAGCTGCCTCCATGTTTTTGGAAAAAATGCATCTGTGTGTGCATGCGTCTGTCTCCTAACGTCCCACGTTTTCTCCAAGTTGCTGCCGTGACACACGTGAACTTTTCAAGTGACTTCTTCACCTGCTATTTTTTTTTTAATTTCTAGCATCTTAAATTTGAGCATCAGTATCACAACATTTGATATTTATACATGTATTAAGCAGATTTTAAAATGCTGACGAATTGTTCAAAAACAGCCTCAGTTTTTTTTTTGGGTTTTTTTTTTACCTGTTTCCTTAATGAACCCAAACATTGGGCTCCCTTCCCGGCCCCCAGCCTCGTGCTGTCATCATAAAGTGAGACGAACCGTAGACCCTGAGACTTGATGGGACAGGGCTCAGCCTGGGTCCTGCTGCGTCTGGGAACTTATTTCCTTTAAATACAATCGTTACTATGTATTAAAAGAATGGCATTTTAAAGGGAAGTCGTGAGTCTCTAAAAAATGGGGTTTGAACTCGGGCGGTCTGGTTCCAGAGCCCGTATCCTTAGCCCAGGTTGTGTCGGCTTTTATGACAGGTACTATCTTTTATTATCTAGTTGTCCCCTTTACCTTTTTTTTGGATATAAAAAGGTGAAAATATGTTTAAAGTTGGACACATTTTTTGTAAAGACCAGCCTGTCACAGCTAAACTGGACAAGCATGTTTGAGTATTCATATTGCTCAAAATAATATTCGCTGTCAAAGAAAAAAAAAATCTTCAAATCGATAATGATGCAAACATGATGTAAGTTTACTTCTCATTTTAAAAGTCCGAAATGGGTGTTCTTGGTGGGGGAACAGCTCTGTCCTAGGGAGATATTTGTGAGTCCAGGGATCTTCCAACTTGTGGCTCTCCCATCTTCAACAGGTGGCTCCTGTTACAGTCTTTATGTCCTGTGCTTATGGCAGACCGGGGTGTGGGGCCTCAGATTGGGGTAGAGGACAGTGTGACCTGGGCCTGGAGGTGGCATCCATCATTCTGTCCCCTTCCGCGGGCTGCTTCACGTATGGCCGCACCTAACCACAGGGCATCTAGGAACCTAACTGGTCACGCAGCGGGTAGAGGAGAGACTGGACAGCCAGCAGGCCTTGCCACAGCCTCTCACTGACACTCGTCGAGTGTCACTGAAGCCCGTGCGTAGTTCCTGATGAGAACGACGTAGGATGCTTATAAAATTCATGAACACTGAGAAATGTTAGCTACCTTGAAGGCATTTTAGGGGTACGGAAAAGGAAAGCTTACATTCTTAAGTATAGTGTCGTTTTCTTGCTTTTCAAGTGCATGTGTGTTTTTAACCTTGTCTTCACTTATTTTAATTCGCAGGGTCCTTTAAAAGGTCGCAGAGTTGAAGGAATTCAATATGAAGACATTTCTAAACTTGCTTGAGTTTGAAAACTTGTTAACCACGTATTAAAATCCTAAAGCATCAAATTGGTGTTCGCCGAGGCGTTACGAGACTCTACTGTGTCAGGGTGTTTCTTTTGTATAAACGAATGGATTTATTTAAATAGTACTGTATAGCCGTTTAGCTAAACTTACAGAAAAAACTAATTATGTCTCTTTAAGTATAAAAACTATGTAAATTTGTCCTTGTTACTTTTGTTTTTGCAATATTTCCTTGAGTTTTTAATCTTCATTAAAAGAATTATTGTACAGCGTTTTATAGAAGACAGTTTAGAATCGTATAATGAGAAGAAATTCTTCATATGCTCTAAATGTATATTTTCAGTTGTAAAGGAGTACTGTCAAACTATAAATATAATTACGTTTTAAAAAGTCAAGCTAATATCATAGCAGCTTTATTGAGATATAATTCACATACGATGTAGCATCAGCAGGTAGTGTGTGCCATTACAGAGATTTTCAGTATTTACAGGGTGTGAAGCTGTCACCACTATCTGATTTTAGATCATTGTTATCACCCCAGGAAGAAGCCGTGTACCCATAGTCACTCCCTGTTCGCCCTCTCTCCCCGGCCCCCGGGCAGCCACTAATCCACTTCCTGTCTCTAAGAATCAGCCATTCTGGACTTTTCACATAAATGCAATCAATGTGACATCTTTGTGACTGGCTTCTTTCACGTAGCATCACGTTTTCAAGGTTCATCCATGTGGTAGCCTGTGTCAGTACTCATTCCTCCTTTTTTTTAAAAACTGCATTCCTTTTTCATTGCTGCATAGTACTCCACTCTATGGATATCCCACATTTAAAAAAATCCATTCAGTATTTGACGGACATTTTGGTGGTTTTCACTTTGGGGTGGGGATGAATAATGCTGCTGTGAACATTTGCGTACGAGATTCTGTGTGAATGCGTGCTTTCAGTTCCTATGAGTGGAGCTGCTGAGAGTCACGCCATAGCTCACGTGATACCCTGCTCAGCGTTTTGTGCAACTGCCAGTCTGTTCCAAAGCGGCTGCACCACTTACAACCCCACCAGCAATGCCGAAGTGTGCATTTTTAAGTAAGCAGAGCGGTACATTATTCACGGATGCTTAAGACATGAAACCACCTCACATTTGCTATGCACCCCCATCCCCCCCCAAAAAAAGTAAAGAAGTTTATAGTTCATGGAGCTCGAGCTTCACGTGCAGAGGGATCAGAGAGTGAGCAGCTTCATCAGGGCTGGTTTCTAACTGCGTCTCTGGAGTCACTTCCGATTGGGATCAGGCAGAATAGATGATGCCACTTATTATGACACTAAGTGACACGTAAAGCATGTGGAATGATTTTCATAAGACCTCATACTAGTGGGTACTAAAATAACTCCTGATTCGTAGTTCATGTTTACCACACATTGAAATACTTTTAAATTCCCCCCTTTTAACTTGTTTCTTTGGATTGCCAGTTTTCCAACTCTTAAGAAAACACAAACAAACATAAACTTACGACAGAGGTATGATCTGAGCCGGGAGTCTGGTTTCTCTCAAACAGAGGCTCTCAGTCTTCTGACTAAAAGGCGTACATATTTTCATTGGTTTAATGGAAACTGTTGAGCTTTATATGTAGGAAAAGCTTTGAATGTAAGCTTCGTAAGTGCTAAAGATGGTTACTATATCTGAAAAATAACCCGAAGGAAAGCACAGAATTGCGATGGGTAAGCACTTGGACTGTGTCACTAAAACCCACTAACATTGGCATAATAAAGTCACCCGATGTCACTTTGAACTTGTGGTTTATTTATTTTGTCTTATAAATATGTCATCAACCTTTTCTAGGACATAACTTACTAATGACTTTGAAATACATCTCATCATCTAAGGTTTAAAATTAAATGACATTCCTCTTAGGAATTGCTAAGTAATGTCAGTTCTGTGTATAGGAAGCCATCTGAGAAAATGGCAATCTTAAGTATGTGAAGAATTTTGCAGCAACCGAATCTCCAAGGTGATCTTACAATCATGTCAGGGAGGTAGGACTGTTACAGGATTATAATTTAATCACAAGATACCTACCCAATAATATTTTATATTTCATTTGGAGAATGATTAGTTGGTCAGTTGAGGCCTTGTGATAGCTTATTTTATATGCCAACTTAGATAGGCCAAGGGGTACCCAAAGAGTTGGTCAAACGTTACACTGGGTGTCTGGGATGAAACACATTTAAAAAGGTAGACCGAGTAAAGCAGATTGCTCTCCTTAGTATGGGTGGGCCTCGTCCAATCAGTTGAAGGCCTGAATTGGACAACACACTGACCCTCTCCTGAGTGACTGCCTTTGAACTTCACCCGCAACATTAGATCTTTCTGCCTACTGGCCTTTGAACTAGAACATCTTTCCTTGGGTCCCCTGCACCATCACCCCACTCTGCATATATATATGTATCTATCTCCTATTGGTACTGTTTCTCTGCAAAACCCTAAGTTATACAGGCCTGATGGACTACAACATGTCTCCAGAGCCAGCACTCTGGAGGGACTCGTGGCTAAGCATGGCGGGCCATCACAGGTCCCCGGGGATCAGCAGTGGTGACAGGGCGTTAGTATACACAGCTATAGCACAGTGAAGATCGAGTCACTCCCTCCCCTTGTTCTTTTCCACCTCGACCAAATGACCTCCTCACTGAATTCCCTACAGAACCGATGATGGCGTAAAAACGTACCCCATCTGCAAAGCCGAGGACCCGGTGCTTAACAGCGACGTGGTCACAGTGGATGCCAGACCTAGGTAGGGGTCCATCTGGACACCAGATGGGACTCCCCACAGCAGCTTTCTTTCTCACTGCCTTGACGAACCCAGCTTAGCCCCTGGACACGCAACAAAACCCTCAAGCGTCTTTGCAAAGCATTTATTTTCTTCGAATGAGTTAACAGGCTTTATAAACCGCCACGACAAACGCTTAGTTTTTTAAACGTATTCACACTGAAGGATGACGGCAAAGGTGGCAGGGAAAAAAAACATACATTTGTACACGTGATCTCCAAAGCTGAACACCTCTAGGGCCGTTTGAGGAAGCTGGAGAGCTGAGGCACCAGGTAATCCTTGTAGTGGCCATCGATGAACCCCTTCCCGCTGTTGTGCACAAACCAGCAGGGGACATCCGTCCCCAGCACTCGCTCTGTCCGGTAGTCTTTCTGTAGCCCCCTGCAAGGCAGACGGGGCGTATGGTAAGGACGCGGACCCACGCGTGCCAGCCTGGGCATCTCGAAAGGAGACGCACACTCCCCCTGGCTGTCCTTCGTCCCCTCTAGCTCCGTATCTGCCTGCCCCCTCCCATCCCAGCTCCCCAAGTCGTAGGAAATTCCAGAGTCGGGGGCTTGGTGTTGCCAGGACAGAATAATAAGCAGTGTCCTTACATGATTCAAATAACCCTTACAGAGAATGACCAACATGGACTTTTCCAGTAAGGTAAAAGAATGCAAATTAACTTGGAGAGAAGGACGGAACAAAACCCCGACGTGTTTTTGGCCGGCCTCACCTGGTACCTGCAGAATGAACCTGAGACTCAGCCTCTCACCTCTATGGATGCGTGTTTAAATCTGTGCCTTTCACCGAAAGGACAGAGAAGTCCAGGATTTGAAAAGCTATATGGCAAGTTGCTATTAGTGAGCTTTCAAATATATACAACTGTGCACAGGCCCAGGGGTCAACTCAGTTCCAGTTCTGCGTCGGGGGGGGCCTGCAGCAGGGGAAATTGAGGCCCAGATTTCCCTTCTGTTGTGACCATCCACTAGGTGCTTGTGTCCCGACCTCAGATAACATCGTACTCTTATTAACTACCCACCAGATCTGAAAAACATGCTCGCCAGTTAGCCCGTGGCTAACTCACTCGTCTCTCGT
This sequence comes from Macroglossus sobrinus, assembly GCA_004027375.1. Taxonomy (NCBI): domain Eukaryota; kingdom Metazoa; phylum Chordata; class Mammalia; order Chiroptera; family Pteropodidae; genus Macroglossus; species Macroglossus sobrinus. The sequence continues at coordinate 12,678 of PVKZ01008000.1, read as the reverse complement.
AAACCGATAATTGTTGGGCCGCATACTCGCTAGATGCTCATGGTTCTAGTTCATGGTTCTATTTGGGTGGTGGCACTTATTACTGTCATTGTATGGTTTAATTTTGATGGCGCTTTTATGGCGTAATGAAGTGCCTGGAAGCCAACGACCTTTGCGTGCAGAGAGGCATTTCTGATTACGCCAAGTTGGCTGTTTCATCACAACTCTAAAAAAGCAGAACATGCTTTAAAATGATACCGAATCGGGCATCGGGGAGATAACTGTCAGAGACGGAGAAAAATGAACAAGGTGTCTAAGGCTTCACACTCAGAATGCTTTACTGGCATCTAAGTTCTCACTTCAGAATAAAGCGTAGGGACGTGGTTTGTGTGAGAAAAGCTACACAGAGATGCACTCAGTGGATTCACACTCGGAAAGAAGGTTCTGGCTTTAATAGAAACACACAGCCTTTCGCTAGTGCTATGGTGCCAAGCTATTTTTATGATTGATCTGCTTTTGCAATTATCCAGCTTGTCAGCATAGGGCTTCTAACGGACAAAGGCGCGAGGAGCAGACTAATCAGCCTTGGCACTTTACGGCGCTTACCTGGTGACAACCAAGCTATGTCCTTTCACCTCCAAGGTCGCCTCTGGCTTCTGGGCGTCCTTTCCAGGCCGCTCGTCGAAGATACGGATCTTGGGCTCGTGCATGAACTGGCCTAGGGGCACAAAGGCCAGACGGTGACGTACGTACGTGGGACCCGAGGGTGCAGCTAAGGACGGGCCGGTCATTCCCTCCAGAATGTGTGGGGTAGAAAGACGTATTGAGAGGGACAGGGAGCGGTGAGTGATGGGAAGGGACGGCCGCCTGCCACACGAGGCTGGTCTCCTGGGTCAGAGGGAAGAGCCACCGCCCTGACGGCAGGGGGCGAAGGTCAGCACCGGAGAGCAGAGAGCTCAGATCACAGACACGGGTTAGTTCGCGATGGCGCACGCTGAAATCGGAGCCTTTCTATGGCACGGAGAGAAAGTCGGTCCAGATGGCTCGCTAGTTATCACGGACTTCCTAAAACATCCTCCGCGTGGACCTGAAGATTTTTCTGTCCCTTAGGTGATGATGAAATTCCAGTTCTGGGAAAACCCTATCTGGGACGGCAAAGGTCCTGGCTGTGGCATTCCTGAGTCACCCTGCGCTGTCACGTGGTGGTGTGTTAATCAGGGTTGTTTTTTTTATCTTCTGTACGTTATGATGTTTTAAAACCCCTCTCTGGCTAGGGAGAGTGGGGCTCCCAGTTCTTCGAGACAGCAGAGGACTCCGCTAGGAGCGCCCCCCTGATATGCAACTAACCGACCCAGAGCCAGGCCTGCTTTGCCCAGTGGGGACCAACCAGAAGAAGTCACTCTAGGGCCAGGTGGCAGGCAGTGGGAGACCACTCGAGAGCCCAGAGCCGGTGGATGTCACTCAGCCAGCCCCCCGACCCTCCGCAACCGCCCTGCCCTGTCTCGTCCTGCCACAGAAACCCCTGGAACGGCTGTGGCCTGAGCCCGTCGCTTGCCCCTGCCTCTGCTTCCTGCCCCAAAGCCGGCCTCGTGTGGCCCCGTGTGGCCGGCCGGGCCTCTTGTTTCTGGGGGGACGGTTACCGTGTCTTCCAATGGCGTCGACCCCTTCGTGTCATCACCCAGTCACCTTTATGAATTGAGGCCCAGGCTCAATTCTCACCTGTCCCTTTCCCAAGTCCCGACCCGCGCCGTCGAAAGCCGTCGCTTTACCTATGAGTCCGTGCGCGCGGGGTGAGAACGTGTTCGTGGAGGGGATGTAGATCCCCAAGAAGTCCACGTTGACCGGGTGCCTCTTCCAGACGCGGTGTAGCAACACGGAGAAGGACATCTCCTTATCCAGGGTGATCGTCACCGCCTTGTCCCTCTTCACCGAGACAAGCACCCTGGCGGGGAAGGAATTCACGATTGGAAAATAGACTCGCTCTAAGCGTGAGCTCCCCATTCCTCCCAGTACAAGCACCCCAGTTTTCCGAGCCCTCTACCCTGTCTTCGCCCCCGAACGCCGTCTGAACGCCCCGCTCTGCGATTCTGTCGATTTGTACGTTTGTTTAATCGATGGACAGATACGAACGGGCAGAGATTACTCAAGACGCAGGCGGCGTGTCTGAGTCGGCTGCGGATTTTACTTGGCGGACTCGTTCACTTCCCCAACACGTATTCATTGAGCACCTACTATGTGCCTAGCACTGGGACATCCAGTGACCTAAGTACATGGACCTCAGCACCAGGAACAGGGGGCGTGGGGGACAGAAATTGTCCTGAACCTCAACTCTTCATCATTTACAATGATGATTTGATGTTCAGGCTCTATGTTCCTCTTCCTGTCACGGATGGCTGGGTTTTTGAGGTGACGCGTCGGGGACAGGCCTGAATCCCGACGGGATGGCACTTGCCTCGCATTGCTGACCTGAGCGGTGTCAGACCACGACAAGGCGGACGACCGGGAGCCCCGGCTGACGGTGATGTTCTCGGTGCTGACTTCTATTCTCATGTCTTCGCCTCGGAAATAAAATCCCAGTTTTCCAAAATACGTGCTTAGTTTTTTATTCTGGGGTCTCTTGGCACCGACGAGCTGTCCGTTGACCAAAATCCCTACAGAAAAAGATAAAAAACGGTTTCTTTTTGCTCGTGTGTGCCATTTTTTTTTTCATTAATTCAAATTTATAGAACCTGATGACATGGAGAAATTAATTTGTTTTAGGAACATTTTATAGTTCTTCCTTTGTAAGTCTCACTTTGTAACGATGCTTTATTACAGTTTAACTATAATAGTTCAAACACTTAGGAATATATTTTAAATTTATTTCTCACGACTTTCCAAAGTTTGGAAAATATAGGACTTCTGTTGAGGTGAGAGAGAAAGAAATTCTAGGCAGTGACAGTGACGCGTGGCAGTGATCTAATTGTCTAATTCGTAAGTAGCATCTTTGTATTTCACCTGATTCTCGATCCGAGACAAGGTTGAGGATCTTTCCAGGTTCTGAGTCAATATTGAAACAAATATTCTTTTGGCTTTTGGGCAGGTAAATGATGAAGTGTGGGTCATTTTCCACTGGAAAATATAAAACAAAATAAAAACAAAAGAAAATCATAGAAAGGAAGATCGTTTTGAAAAGCATTCTATTCCCGACCATCTTTATTTTCACAAAGATATTTATGGTGCTTCTACTATGTGCTAGGCACTATTCTGGGCTCCTGGAGCTAGTGGTCCATTCCCATTGTCCCTTTGTCACAACGCTGTAAGTTATTTTACAAATGTCGTGGATACTTAGTGTGTAGCTGTCATATGTGTGCTAGGCTAGAGATGAAGAGGAACAAGAAAGACAAAGAATAATACACACATACTATCTATCTATCTATCTATCTATCTATCTATCTATCTATCCATATATATACACCTACATGTATGTACTACACATGTAGCAATGTATATACAGAGTGTGCAGAGATGGGTAAAAAGACATGTATTTAATCCAGTAGCCATACACGGCACATAAAAGTAAAGGAGAAAACATATTATTTGTTGGCACGCAAATTAATATCAATTCCAAGAGCCATGAAGGCTCAAGGCACTCCCACGAGAGTACTCCTTTGTCACTAGGCATTCTTACTTGGCTGACCCTGTTTTGTTTGTTTAACCCTTCGACACATCTTTAGTGAGAAAAAAAAAACCAGAATTATGAGCAAAACCTTGAATGGGGCCACGTCTGGTGCTGCTCTAAGTAAATCATGGTCGGTGCCTTCAAGGAAGGAACCGTTTCACGAAGGAGTCTCTTTTGGACCAAATTCTACCCTGGAACTTTTGAATGACGCCTCAGCTTCGGGACTTGAGTGTTTGTCCCCGCGGTGTCCAGTTTTAGCAGGAACCCTGCCACGTCGCTGTCGCCAGGAACTCCTCCGCCCTCCATACTGTAGCTCACTCTCATGTCTGATGGGGCTCCTCACCACCACCCCCCACCCCCCGTCCTTAGGGACATCTGGTCACTTGGCCTGCCTTCCGCGGGACTCCTGTGAGGGTGGTTTGGCCAGAATCCCCCACCCCCGGTGTTTCCGCTCAGAAACCTTTCCTCCACCACCCCCTGCACCCTGCTTCTCGGCTACAAACGCCCACGTGCCCAGGCCGTACTTGAAGATGCGTCCAATCTCTCTCCCCGACTAAAGAAGTCCACTGCAGTGGCCCCCAAGCCCACCCCCGCCTTGAATAAAATCTTCCTTGCCATGCTTTCACAAACGCCATGAATCATTTCTCCTTGAACGGTTAGAACGTTCTGTTTTCTTTCATGGAGGCAGACAGAACCGTGAATGTGAGCCGGCATCGAGTAGATGATGGGATAACGGCCCAGGCACGGTGCTCCGAGAATGAGGATGCTAAGGTGACTGCACCTGGGCAAGGTGACAAAGGCCTTATAAAGGAGTTGGCTTTTGAGCTGGGTCTTCAAGGCAAGAGGGGAAGAGGGGGAGACTAAGACACAGGAGAGAGAGAGAGAGAGAGAGACAGAGAGAGAGAGAGGGACAGACAGAGACAGAGACAGAGACAGAGGGAGAGAGAGAGAGATAGACAGAGAGATGAAGAGAGAGAGACAGAGAGAGAGAAAGATTTTATTCTGACTGGACAGAATAAAGAAAAATATGAGATAAAAAAGTTGATGACTGATATGGGTTTAGAAAGTACCTCAATGTGTCTAGCTAGACCTTGGGTTCTTGAAGAATGTACAAAAAAATAAGGCTAAAAGTGTAGATGGTGTAGCCCGTGCAACACCACGCTAAAAGCACGAGGCTTTCCTCTGTCGGGTGGATAGTAAAGGTCCTCGAGGATAAACGCGACATGCGTGGGCCCTCCTACTGTCTTCTAGATAGTATCGCCAAGCCCCTTTCAAACATGACTTCAGCCCCTCCTCGCTGGACCCTTGCAGACGACGGGCGGCCGGACGGGCCTCACGCCCCGGCTGTCCGATGCCACGCGCCCCCCACTCCCCACCGCCCTCATGCGCTCATTCATTTTCGACAAGCGCGTGTTTTGCGTTTTGAAACTTAAAATCCGCGGGTAAAGTCATCCAGCGCAGACACGAAACCTTGTATGTTTTTGCACCGTTCACAGCACCCAGCCCATGCTCTCCTCTGCCTTCCTCTCCACAAACATGGTGTTTGGGGATCTCTCCTTTGGAGAAAATTGCTTTTCGATCAGAGATAGCAATTGCTTTTCACGGTTCAATTAACCTAGAGCCCAGCGATCAAAACGGACACGCAACTACGAATCTGTGCGGCCACGTTGGGGTTGATACGGCGATTCTGGGTGACAGAAATGAAGCGTCACGTTCCGGCTGGTCTGTGATTAGGGTGGCAACAGATTGGGGGTTCCCCTGACGGACGTCACAGGTCCTAAGCGCCTGGGGTATGCGACTGGCCAGTGTTTCCTGAGCGTCTACCGGGAACTCACCTAATAAGCGCCCTGCAGGGGACAGATTGCTTATCGTCCCCATTCTCTAGGTGGGCGGCAGTAAAGGGTTAAATGGGATCGTGAGAGCGGGACCCCCACCAGGGGACTAGTGTCCTTATGTGAAGAGACGGACATCAGAGAGCTTCTTGCCCTCTATCTCTCTCTCCCCCCCACTCTCCAGAAGTCACGTGACCTCACAGGAAGCTGTCAGCCACCTGCGAGCCAAAGAGATGAAACCGACCTTGCCAGCACCTTAACCTTGGACTTCAGCGTCCCAAACGGTGAGAAATAAATGTCTACCGTTTCAGGTCCCCCCGGTCTGTGGCATTTTGTTAAGGTGACCTCCGCTGACTAGCACGTGGCATTATCCTCTCTCCACGGAAGGCAGCGGTGCCCGGAAAAGCCACCTCGTTTGCAGGACGCGACGCTGTGAGCACGCGTCAGCCAGCGCCCCTCGGGTGCGGGCGGGACCGAGGCCTGGGCTGCATGCGGGGGGCCGGCCGGGCGCTTACCCCTCATCACGTGCGGGGGCGGCGTGGACTCGAGCACGGGCGCGGCGATGGCCGGCATGGGGACCCGCGGCGTGGGCGAGGGGTTGACCCAGGACGGGAGTGAACTGGAGGCTGCTTTGCTGCCGTAGTACAGAGCGCCTGCTACAGAGACCGGGTTCCATTAGCGTCCGCGTCGCCTTCCCCAGGCCCGCGGCCGGCCTTTTGGAGAATCTGTTTTATCTCTGTCATCACGCCCTGGGCCTGCCGGGTGGAGGGGGGACCTCCGCAGGGTCGGGGCCCTGGGCTGGGGTCTGCAGCAGGAGGAGCTGCCCCGCGGAGTTGGGGAAGGGTCTCGTGCGTCCGGCAGAGGCCAGGAGCTGACGTCCACCCGGCCAGCGGAGGCCGATTACATAAGCATCTTGCCATTATCGAAACAGAATTGGTTTATGTATTTTTTTTAAATACATAAAAAATGGATGCACTTAAAAGAGTGATGCCAATTTCTTTTTAGACAAAGCTCAACCTTTACGATATACCAGAAATGAAATTCGTTGCGAATACTTACACAAGACGAAAAAAACGTTAATGTGGAATTTAAAAGTGTATGAAGGGCTACACGCGTTTGCAAAATTCCTTTGGAAAACACGTGAGCAAGACTGTTCAAAGATCCCGGCAATCAACTGTCTCTAACACAAATGGACAGAGGTGCTCAGCACAGGGACACAGGCCTGGAGCCGGAGGTGGACGCCGGGGGCGGGGGGTGGCAGGGAGAGAGTCACCGAGGGTCCAGGACCTGGACGCGGGCCGTGGAGGGGGGCTGACCCCCACCGTCTCCCCAGCAGACCGCGACACTGACCTGAGCAGCAGGAATGGTCTTGGGGCGGCGAGTCGGCCAGCAGGCGCTCATCGCCGGCCTCGCTCTCGATCACCATGGCGGTGAGCGGGGTGACCACGTGGTGCTCCAGGGACATCTGCAGGATCGTTTTGGTGATCTTCCTCTTGGCAGCAGCTGTAGGAGCCAGGCTTCTGCATTCGAGAAAGAGGGACGGCGGGAAGCGTCACTGTGTTTAAGGCCGAGTCCAGGTCCCCCGACCCCACTTCCCGTGTTCAGCTGGGACCCCGGGGGCCCCGAGGGAAGAGGAGAACGAGAAGGTTTCGCGAAGCTTATAGTGTTTGATCGGGCCCAAGGGATTGGTTAATACACTTTATTTCTTGGAGAGCAGTTTTAGGTTCCCAGCAAAATGGAGTGGAAAATACAGAGGGTTCCCATATCTCCACTGTTCCCCATTATCGACACCCCCACCGTAAGGGACATTTGTTACAATCGAGGAACCCACAGGGACACCTCGTTCTGGCCCAAAGTCCACAGTTGGCTTTAGGGGGTCACCTCTGCTGTTGCCCATTCTACGGGCTTGGACGAATGCATGATGCCATGTCGCCATTGTCATACAGAGTTGCTTCACTGCCCTGAAAACCTCCGTTCCACCCGTCACCCCACCCCCTGCAACCAGTGATCTGTTTAAAAAAATATCGGTATTTAACTTCTGCAGCAATTTGCTGTCCCCCTTGAAATGCGTGCCCAGCACGCTTCTGTCAAAGGGGCAGAAGCATTTCTCGGTCCCTTCGAAGCCACAGCTTACAGCCAAGTGTCTGTTCTACAACCGTAGTGACACCATGGGTTTTCTCCGTGCGTAGTCGATCATATGACCTCATTTCGTTTTCCCCACCCTGGGTCAGAGGACCCTGTTCCATTTCCCTGAGACTCCCCTTCCTCTAAAAATATAGTTTTCACATGAGAGCGTGTCCACGTAGTTCAGCCGAGATGCCAAAGCTGAAATAATCACTGATATCAAAAAATCGCATGGTTGTATATTTCTCTTTGGTCAATAACCCGTTTTCAGGGGTCCATGCAAATGGACCGTTGACCCACGCGGCTCCGTGGATGAACCACGTGGACAACACAGTGAGTGGAAGAAGCCAGAAACGCAAGAACCAGGGACTAAACTAACGGATGGCGACAGACGTCTGCAGAGCTCTTTCCTGGGGGGATTCGGGGAGGATGTTGAGTGGGGAGTGACATTTGGAGACGAGAAGAGTCTCGATCTCTGGATCTAAGGTGGCCATTCCAGGGGCGACGTATCTGAACGTGCGTTAAACCGTGCACTTGACATCAACGCCCTTCCCACACTTGACCGTGTGTGCACGCCACACCTCAACACAAAATCAGAAACAAATCCAGTGGCCCCAGCTGTCGTTAAAGCGCTTGGAACCGGTGGAAGCGAATCCTCCAAATCCTGCAGTAACGCGCTGCCTTTCCCGGTCTCACACTCCGTGTGTGTGTGTTACTTCACACGTTCAAGGCACACCTCGCACTTTTGCGAACCCCCGTGGCGTGCGCGCCCCTCACCGCTCAGCCAGAAGCTGGTTGATTGTCAGGTAGGCCCACAGTTTCCGGGTGAAATCAGGATCCGCGTGCTTGTCTTTCGACAGGAAGTCCTCCAAGTCATCCATCTGCGCCAGCGTCTCCAAGACTAACTCCGTGTTGGCCTGGACGATGCAAGGGGCCGCGCAAACACGTCGCGGTTAGAAATGACAGGGAAGAAATTCACGTTTCGCGTACCTGCTGTGAGTGAATCAGGGCCCTCCGCCAGCAGAAGGGGACGGTAAAATAATTAAAAGAATACACGAAAGGAAGTAGGTGCATGTTTCTGGCGTTTGGGAGATGGGTTACGGGTGGAAAAGGCAGAGGATTGCACCACCATGGGGGAGAGAGCATTGATGTTCTCCTGCCTTTCATCATCGCTTTAATTTTGCGTGCGCGATTCTTGGAGTGCAGTGTTAGCCTGTTAGCGGACAGGATGCCCTGCGTCCGGGGGACCAGTTAGTAATTTTAAAGCAAGCAGATCCGCCCAAGTACCGAAGTGGCGGTGATGATACTCTGCAGCTGCTCTGCTTTCTCAGGGTCAAATTTTCCCGCCACCACAATCTCCGAGCCCCCGAAGTAGTTGTGGAAACTGTTCTGAGTGACGTCGGTGGCCGACGTGTGGGGGTAGTTGAACTGGACGTTCCGAAGCAGTGGAGTGGAGACCTGGTTGTAGAATTTCTACCATTCACAAAACAAACAAACAAACAAATAATAAATAAAAAAAAAAAACAACAAAACAGAGAAAATCGTTAGTATCACACCGCTTTATTGGGCTGAAGAGTTTTTCTCTGCGATTATTCAAACGCTTAACAGATCTCTCTTCACTTATTCTCACAGTCTCGATCTCTGTGGAAAGCTTTGGGACGAGGGACATCCTCGGAACGATCAGACGAGCGGAGGAGACATCTAGATATTAAGTTCAAAAGACTTGCTGAGACTATTACCCTCGGCTTGAGAGCCCAGCATTTTTTTCCCCTCTGATGACCACTGTGAACAGCTCATGGACATTCATAATAAAAAAAAAAAGCCAGCTGAGTCGATAGACCCCAAATTAGAACTGTATCCCTTACTTGTCCCCAAGTTTAAATATGGTGCCTGCCATTGATACGTGGTACCTGGTGCTGACAGAGAGTGGGGTAAAGGATGTTCATTTTCTACATCTTTTTCTTGTCCGTTTAGTCAAAAGAAAGAACTCATTCCTATTCCTTATTTTTAAGGTCACTTATCGGCTCTAGTGTGACCCGTTTTGCATCCTAGAAAGTTGCCAACACACTTGGAAGGGAACGGTGTCCACGACAACAAGAAGGACCGATTGCTCGGGGTGGGGGGCCTCTGAAGCCTTGTCCAGGGAGGGGGTGGGGACGCACCCGTCCCCTTACTGCCTCCCGTCTCACGGTCAGTGCACGCGTACAGGTAGGGTGGGGTGCCGGAGAGAGGGACGCACGCTTCCCTGATTCTTGCGACCCAATCATACAGCTGAAATAACGACACTTTTCACTTAAACGCGACCATCCGCTTCCAGGCGTCAGATATGCCTCGAATGACTTTCGGTGAAGAAAATTAAAAACAAACAAACAAACAAACAAAAAAAAACAGAAAAATCGCGTTACCTTGAGCTGGGAAGCAGTGTCCTGGTTCCCGTAAATCCTCTGCGCGATCCCGCGGTTGTCATTGGACAGCCTCTTCAGAAAGTCGTAATCGACGTCGAACCCCATCCCCAGACTGAACAGGGCGATGTTGTCTCGGATGTTCTGCTTGACATTCTTCTGGATTTTTGACAACTTTAGTTCCCCTGGCGTTGAAGGCGACAGAGATGGAGGGCGTGAGGAGGCACCGTGACATGGTTTGGGGAAAATCCACGGAGAGCAGTTGGGGACGTGGGTCGAAACCAGGAACACGCTCGCTGTGTGACCCAGTGACTCGGCCACTAAGGCATTTGCCTCCCGGACGCTCTCGTCCACGTTGAATAAAGCGTGGGCAACGCCACAGAGCGACGTAGCAGAGCCACGGAAGGGAAACCACCAGTAGAGGAGACTGATAAACCATGGGATGCTCCAGCTTTGACACACCATGAGTTCAAAACACTATTATTGCCGTTATTAAAAAGAGCAAAGCAGCTCTTTATGCATTTGTGTTGAATAATCTCAAAGGCATTTTAAAGGAGAAAAGGGTGTAAGGATTGGTATATACGGAGGATGTATTTGTGTGCACACGTGCACACGTGCACGTACGTGCGCGCGCGTGTGTGTGTGTGTGTGTGTGTATTCACATGGACGCGGATAAGAAGCATGCTTCACGCGAGGATGTGCCAGTGAGCCATCGCTCTGCGGGGCGGGAGGGGGTGTGTGCGGAGAACGGTGAAGAAGGGACACATTAGTGAGGGCTCCGGGGGGAGGCGACCTCTCGGAGACCTGGGGTCAACCGTCAACAGCCACCTCACACCTGACGCTGAGGAGACACACACGCACACGCATTTCACGAGTGCGCGTCGGCAGGCGTGGGTCACCATCACAACGAGGGTGTCCCCACGTTTTGTCGAGGGGACACTGGGGCGTCCAAGGGCATCCCCGCCAAACGTCTGGGCACCAGTTTAAGCACCGTGAGTGTCCCCGAGTCGGAAGGAGCCCTCCGTCGGGAAGCGCGGGTTTACCGTGGGTTAGAGACTCCGGCAAACGCCACCGGGTCTCCCATCGCACGCGAACCAACCGCATTCCCCGAAGATGGCCGCAGGGATCCCTGTCCCTGGGAAACCGAAGTGACACTTGCCTACCGTGGGGTCGCCGTCGGACACCAGGATGATGAGGGACACGGAGTTGGGGTCCAGCATGCCCAGGCTGTCGGCTTCGTTCAGAATGAAGATCGCCCTTAGCAGAGCCTCATTGATGTTCGTGCCTGGCGGGCGGGGGGGACACGAGGCGCCATCCCGTCACACGCTCTGCCTCCCCACGGAAACCGCCGCACCCCGGCTCAGGTTCCTCCGCCCGGCGCGTCCTCAGGAAGAACTGATGAGGTACCCGGGGCCTTCGATCGCTGTCCGATTTGGCCCAGGCTCGTCATACATACATCTTCAGGGAATCGAGATCTGAGCCCTACAGAGGTTGTGTCTCCCTGGGATTCGGGCTAAGCCAACTCACCTCCGCTGGGCTGGATCTTCTCGATGTACTTCTTGGCATCCGCAACCTGCGTTTTCGAAGCGGACACTAAATCGTTTCTCCAGGTGCGCACGTTGTGGTTGAAGTCGACCACCGAGAACTGGTCATCGGACCTCAGGTCGTCCAGGATGGTCTTCATGGCTTCCACCGTCTGAAAGGAGAAGGGTCTCATTACAAAAGGTCTAAGCCTGAGAAGGAAGGAGTCTAATAATTCATCCTCGTCCAATCATTCATCTTTCAAGTACTCACCACACCCTACTTCTTCCAGGAAACCTCTCACTTACGCTGTACGGGTACTACCTGCGTTGTGAGACTTAGTTCTACTGACTTATTTTGTAGTGCACACCCGCTGTGGTGAGTTGTATTGTAAGTTAGGGTCACCCATGTCAGACGCCCCTTAGTGGTGTCTGCAAATCAAAAGTGTTTCTCAAGTCCGTCTACTCGCCCGCTCTCTTAAACCGCTCACTTTTCCCCTTTCCCCGCAAACCACCACCTTCCTGCAGAGGGTATCCTGATTCCTAACACACTCTGTCTTTTGGAAAAAAAAGAAAAAGAGAAAAAGAAAAGCTCTCTTTCATAACACCACCGTTGAAGACACTTTCACACTCACTTACGATGTTTATTGTTTATTCTCCGAACCCTTCTTCTAGAATGTACGCTCCATGAGCTCCTTGAGGGCAGGGATTTTTTAAAAAATGGTTTTGGTTGATTTTGTTACTGATGAACTAAGTGCCTGACACATAGTGGGTGCTTAATAAATATTTGTTAAACGAAGGAAGGAGGAAGGAGGGAAAAAAGGAGGGAAGGAAGGAGGGAAGGAAGGAAGGAGGGTAGGAAGGAAGGAGGGAAGGAAGGGAGGAGGAAGGAAGGAAGGAGGGAAGGAAGGAAGGAAGGAAGGAAGGAAGGAAGGAAGGAAGGAAGGAAGGAAGGAAGGAAGGAGGGAGGAAGGAAGGAAGGAAGGAGGGAGGGAAGGAGGGAAGGAAGGGAGGAGGAAAGGAAGGGGTGAATGACTGTTGCATCAGGACATCAGCTCTCAGATGAGGGTAAACGCCCCCTCCCAGGGGACATTTTGTAACGTATGGGGACATTTCTCATCGTCCTGACCTGAGGGGGCCCCCAGTGCTGCTGACAGCCT
>PVKZ01007999.1:0-18750 GCA_004027375.1 Macroglossus sobrinus | reverse complement strand
TCCAGTTTCTGTTCTGGAGTTTGCTTTAAATTATTGATTTCTTTATCATCACCTCCTTCTCTGTGTGAGTGTGTGGTACCCCCTGGTGCTGGCGTGGGCTTCCTTGGTGGCGACAGCTCTCCCTCCATGTGCACTTTCTCCTGGGGCGTCTTGAGATGGCTCCTTCTACTTGTGTGAATGGGTTCTGGTTTTGGAGATCTGAAGAGTATGTTGCTGGATTTGTCCTTAGTCATTGCATCTATGGTGTGGTCTGGTGTTTGGAAGAGCTCTCTGAAGCCAGCCAGGTCGTCCAGGGCCTGGACCTTTGTCCTGGGTGTTCTTGGCCTCCTCTTGCTTCCAGCTGCAAGGTCTACTTTTTGTTCTGGAGTTTGCTTTAAATTATTGATATCTTTATCATCACCGCCTGCTTCTCTGTGTGAGCGTGTCGTCTCCCCTGGTGCTGGCGTGGGCTTCCTTGGTGGTGATAGCTCTCCCTCCATATCCACTTTCTCTAGGGGCGTCTTGAGATGGCTCCTTCTACCTATGTTAATGGATTCTGGTTTTGGAGATCCGGAGAGTATGTTGCTGGATTTGTCATTGGTCATTGCATCTATGGTGTGGTCTGGTGTTTGGAAGAGCTCTGTGAAGCCGGCCAGGTCTCCCAAGGATTGGATCTTTCTCTTGGGTGTTCTTGGCCTCCTCCTGCTTCCAGCTGCATTTTCTGCAGGGTCCGGTTTCTGTTCTGGAGTCTCCTTTAAAATTTTGATGTCTTTATCATCACTCGGTTCTCTGTGTGAGCGTGTGGTCTCCCCTGGTGCTGGCGTGGGCTTCCTCGGTGCTGAGATATCTTCTTCTATGTCCACTTTCCCAAGAGATGTCTTTAGTCGGCTCTTTCTACCTGTCGGCATAGTAACCGGTTCTGCTCGTGGAGATGTGCAGGGTATTTTGGTTTTGTCATCGGTCACTGGTCCCAGGTTGTGGTCCGGCGTTTGGAAGAGCTCTGTGAGGCCGACCAGGTCTCTCAGGGACTGGACCTTTCTCCTGGGTGTCCTCGATCTCCTCCTGCTCCCAGCCGCATTTTCTCGAGAGTTCCGTTTCTTCTCCGGAGTTTCCTTACACACATTGATGTCTTTCTCATCGCCTTCTGGCTCTCTGGGGGTGTCCGTGGGCTCCCCCGGGGTACGTGGGCGCTTCCTGTGTGCCGCCAGCACCTCCACGTCCACTTTCTGGGAAGGTGTCTTGATCCGTGTGTCCACCTTGGCTGGCGTTCCGAATGGTCCTGGTTCCGGAGACTCAGAGCCCACTGCGGTTCTGCTCTCTGGGCCCCCTGGTTCCTCGGCACGCCCCAGGCTCCGGGGAGGACCGTGGCTGTCCCGGGCTCCCTCGGGGTCTGTGTCTCGCCGTCTCCCGAGGGCGACCGAGTCTTCTGGTCTCACTGCACGTCTCAGCTCTGAAGCCCTCGATCTCCTCGCAGCTGTTGTCTTTCCAGAATTTTCCTCCGACCTGTTGTGGTTCCTACGTGTTCCGAAGGCTCTTTCGCTCTCCGTCAGCTCTCCCTCTGTCTTCTGTTCTCTCAGGGGTGTTCTCCCCAGACGCCTTCCCCAGGTGTCGTCAACAGCGTTGGCCTCTGTGCCTTCGTGCCCGCCCTCTGCGCCTGGCGTCTGTGTGTTCCCGAGCCCCATGGACCTTCTGAGCTTGTCCGCCCCGGACGCTGCCTGCCGGGGCTCCGCCTCCAGCGGGGCACGCCCCGTCTCTCTGTGTACGTTAATGCTCGGTCGTCGTAAGGCCGCGCTCGGAGACGTCTTATCCGGTGGCTCTTCCGGTACATTCCGAGTACTGAGGGACACCGTCTCTCCTGCAAGACACAAACACGTACACGATGAATATATTCTGTTCGCCGAGTTGTTCCAAGCTGGTATTTCATCCTCACGAAAAACATGGTGTAAGAACCTGTCATCCATCCTCCTGGCCACCTGATAAAAACACGACTCAGCTTACACGGCTACAACTCTGGCTCACGTACGCACCGGGCACACTGGAAAACAAAGTTATCTGCTCACATGTTCCAGGGTCGTACCTAGGGCGCGATGGATGAGGACCTACAGGGGTTAGATGAAGGAAGAATTCCTTACGAAGCCTCTCCTGCAGGCTGCTGGCTGCCACACCGCGTCTCAGGGGCCCGGACACAGACATGTTGTTACAAACGGGAAAAGCAGCCGTTTCTTCTTTCGAACCACGGGCACAATGACATGGCTTACACTCCGTCCAGCTGTTGTCTAACGCCATCTATAGCTCCCGTGGAGGACATCGAAGTGGTAGGAAAAAAGAAAAGAGAAAGCCAACCAACCAGAATTTTTTGCGGTGGACAGCAGTGTTTCTTCTTCTGAACGAGGGACTGTGAACATTTTTCTGAGCAAATCCTCTGAATTTGAAAAGGTGGTGGCACATTTGCTCGCCACTTGCAGCTTCTCTTTCGCTGGGGTCTTGAACATTTCGGTTAGCCCTGTGACACAAAAATGTTGGAAAAGCAATGAACAGATCGCTCACACGTGTGAGCGACAGCCACGCAGTCCTCATGTACAGAGAAGCACTTACGCCTGGGCAATCCTGGGCGGGGGGAGTCACAGAAGGGGCCGGTGCGCTAACTGTAAGCTTATTTTGTTTAAAGAAGGTGATGGGAAGTTAGAATCCTATCTGTCCTCTTCTTTGCCTTTCTTCTTGGAAAGAAAATCGAACAAAGGAAGTTGTCTGCAGTCTCCCCAAGTCCTGTGCTCTGGCTGAGGGAGGGGCTAGCCCTCGGCGCCTCCCCTCCGGGCAGGGGTCCAGAGACCCAGTGCCCGTACGCTGCCTTCAAATGTCCCCGCGTTTAAAAGATGGCAGAAAGCTGCCTGATTTTAATAGTGTTGAGTAATAATATCACCGTCTTTTCATTTTAAGACCAAAAAGTAGTATCAGCATAATCTCAGGGAAGTAAGAACCTCATAGTACTTCAAATGGAAGATTTAACTTTCTGATAAACTCATATTATCACGTGTCCTCCTCACTTTTTTCATTCTGCCATCGATGGATCAGAACGCTGTCGGGCATCTGTGTGCAAACTGTTTGGGAAGCCTGTTCTGAAGGCTCCCAAAGCAGCCAACTACTTCAAGAGCCCTCTGGTCTACGGCCATGCCACCCTGAACGAGCCCGATCGGTCTGATCTCGGAAGCTAAGCAGGGTCGGGCCTGGTTAGTGCTTGGATGGGAGACCACCTAGGAAGACCAGGTGCTGTAGGCGTAAAAAATAAAAAATAAGGGTTTATCAGCTGACAAGGTCCTTGCAATGTGTGAGGTCAACCAAGGGTTGTCTTGCCTATTAAAACAAACAAACAAACAAACAAACCATCTGCCACCTGTCAGGCCTTACTTAAAATACCTAGGATTTGGTCTTCAGCACGTGATGGAGTTTCAGCATGAAAATGACTCACACCACGGGGTGAGCCCTCCTGACTCTCTAGGAAAATATCTTGAAGGAAGGCTGAGAAAATCCGGTCTTGAGTACTGAGTGTGCAAATTCTATTTATTTTAATAAACAGATTTTAAATATTTTTATTTAAAATGTTTTTGAGGACGTTCCATTGCTTCGTAACATATATATACATGCATGCTCATACATGCACGTAACTGACGGGGACACACAGGTACACGTGTGTCTGCATCCTGGAAGGTATATGTGCAACATTTTCTACTCGCTGAGCTCGCTATCAAAACTCCGGTTAGCATCGCCCTGCGCTGTCGTGGTTTTTTAAAAAGCTAAAAGCAGTGATCCAAATACGACGCTAATCAGAGGGTATATAATACGGGTTCTACAGAGAACAAGTGTTCCATCTAAAAATCTGCCAGGAAATAAACAAAAGGTCTCACCCCCCTCCACCAATGTCGAAAGTGGAACCACGGGTCAAACTCGGTCGCATGAAAGGCAAGCCGTGGGTGCTTCTGATCTGGCAAAGCCATAAGCAAGGCACAGCCCACTCTCACCGAGAATGGCAGCACTGGCTAATGTACGCTACTAACGTTCAAAGCAAACCTTCTCACGGGCCTCGGCTGCCCAAAACAGGTGAGCTACGACAAGGAAAGGAACTCTTGAAGAAGCAAGGCGTGGCTCACACCGATTGCTCCAAGTCTGGGCGATCGCTTAGTGCAAACGCAGGGGAGGGGCGCGCGTGCGTGCGAGCGGACTGAGCGAGTCCGCCTTCTTCCCCCGGAGCGGGCTGCCGTTCTGCGCATGCGCGCGCCGCTCTCCAAGGTACTGATGAGAATTTACCGCGAACACCTGCTTCCTTCAGGGCGCGTGGTCCCCAGAGGGTCAGGGGCCTGTCCCGGTTCTCCCGCCCAGCTTCCTCCCCCTCGAGCATCAGGAGCATCACGGCCACCCGGGGGGCTGGAGGGTCCCTATACTCCGCCGCCCCGCCCACGGCAGGTAAGCTGCACCCACCCAGCACGCCCGCACCCGCGAGAGTGTTAAAGGCGTGTGTTTTACCTGAAAGGTCTTCATTAAAGTCCACTTTTCCGCTGAATACAAAGCTGTTCGGCATCCTGCAGGGCCGGGCGGGCGCGTGGACCTTGTCCAGGTGAGCTCTCCCTATGACTATCGTGCACGGCGAGTTTGCGTGGCCGGTGCTGGACGGATGGTGAACGCTGCTCACGGGCTTCTCGAAAGAATCGCAACGCAACACAGTGTCACAGCGCAGACCCCCGCCTGGCGTAGCCGTCAGCGGCGTCGCGTGTCCCGGGCGGCCCGCCCTCCCCGCGCGCACCTTGGGCAGCGTATTGCTTCTCCGTGGCCGTTTGCTCGGCGGCCTCGGCGCGCCGCGCTTGGCGGCTTTGCTTTGCGCTTGTTTGGCGCTGAGCCTCACGACGTCCGCCCACGATTTCGCCACTGTCAAAAGGAAAAGATATTCAGACTTCCCCCCAAACCAGCACGGGCGGGGAAAACCCGGTTAGAAACCCACGTGTCCCCACCACGCTGACCCATGAGGTTGGCCTCGGAGGCGCCGCTGCGCCTCTTGGAGTGAATGGTCTGCAGGAGCTCCAGCTGGCTGCGCCCCACGGAAGGCCTGGGGGGCCTGCCGCTGCTCCGCCGGCCCCCGCTCTGCGGCAGGTCCGTCCGCGGCGTGCACGGTGGCCCGGAGGGCAGCGGGCGCGCGCCGTGCGCGTGCGCGGGGCCCGTGGGAGTCCTGGCCGGCAGGCTGGGAAGCGTGTTCTGTGCAGGTGTCCCCAAGGGGGTCTCCGATGCGTCGTCCTTCCCCGAGGGCGGAGGCTGCTCCTGAAGAGATAGAAACGCCCCTGAGAAGCCTGGCCCAGAGGCCACCCTGCGGACAGCTGCCGCCTGCCAGCAAGCTTCCAAACACTGCCACCTCCGCCTGTGGACGCAGGCGCGCCCAGGTCTGTCCCCCTCCCATGAGGGGCAAGAAAGAGACCAAAAGGCGACCAAGTCTTACGTGGGGTATATTTCAGGGGACAACACAGCCTGGGGCAGCTGACCAAAAGTTCTGAACAGCTGGCGGTGACAATCTCAGGTGCGTGCACCCCCAGATCACCCCCGCACCTTGCCATTCTACAAGAAAAAGCGACCAGCCGGCTCCAGATTCGCTTAGATTGCTGGCTTTCACTGTAACCCCAGAGTGACCTCTGGCCCTGTAAGGCCCCCGGCAGGAAACGGAAGCCACCTGAGGCCCCACCTGTGCCGGCCACATGCCAGTCGGGGTTAGGAGCCCAGGTGTTCGTTTCCCCACCGAGTCAATAGGCTCCCACTTAGGATTTTAGTTTTACTTCTTCATTAAAAAGAAGAGAGGTCTTGGTTGTCGTTCTGTGGCGTGGGGGGCTGAGGCAGGAGGGCACCGGGACGTGAGTGGCACGGGACGCGGGCTGCTGAGCGCACCTTGATGATCTTCTTCAGCACGGCCGGCGTGGGGGCTCCCAGAGACCTCCTCTTCGTCGGCGTCTCGCCTCTTTTGAGGGGTGTGTTGGGAGGCAGGTTTTCATCAAATAATTCCGGTCTCAGGTGACCACCAAAGGACACCCGCCTTCTCTTCGGGGGCACCCCCTCCGTCTTATCTGAGGTGACGAACACAGACGGGGAGAGGGGGTGAGACTGGCTGCGAACCGCGGTTGAAGACGGAGCGACCGCACGGAATCGTTGACCCCGTGTGGGCAGCACGGCCTCGCTCCCTCGCGCTGCGGGTGAGGCTGACGCAGCTCCCAGGGCCCGTGAAGGGTCAGGGTCGCCCAGGGAAACATCGCGTCCCAGCCAGACAGCACAGAGATGCTCTCTAAACCCCGAAGAGCCCTGCGTGGACGCGGGACCGGCCTGCAGCGGGGGCCTGACGCAGGGGGACGCAGCGGTGGCCCCAGGGGACCTGACTATGACATGGCCTTGGGCCTCCCCTAGACCCACCCCGGGAGCAGAGGGAGCATGAGACCTCAGGCGCGTCTCACAGGCAGCTCTGGCCACCCGGCCCCCGGCACGTCTACGGGAACCGCCAATCAAGATGAATCCCATCCAAACAGGAGACGCCTGGGACATCGTGACCTGTGGGACATCCTGACCCATGTGAGCAGGTCTCACTCAGTCTGGGACATCGTGACCTGTGGGACATCCTGACCCATGTGAGTAGGTCTCATTCAGTCTGGAGCGCTGCAGCGCCCCACACGACAGGCCACTGCAGAAGCAGCACCCCGACAGTCAGCGTGCTGCCCCAGACGCCCGGGGACCCCTAAGAGCAGGACGCCCGCAGCTGCCAAGCCTGCTACAGAGGCCCTCCCTCCGCCACGCCCCGGGACATCAGGTCGTCCGCCTCCCCATGTGCAAGCTGGAGATGACGGGGACACCGCTGTCAGCTTGGACACCAGCCATGTGGAGGCAGCCATGCATGCAGCTCCAGGGAGCCAGGGCACAGGGAGAGGCCAGTGTCTCTTCAGACACCACTTGTTCGAGACCCTGAGACCAGAGTATAAATATCTGAGGGCCACCCTGCCGTAAAGGACCTCCGAGGGACTTCTGTGACTTAACCCACAGGATCACACTTGGGAGACAGACGCCCGTAGGTTGGAACTTATTCATTCTCCTTTCTGTGCTGCGGACGCGAGAGGAGAAGCCGATGCTGTTGGCCACCCTGCCTCGGTGGCCCTGCCGTGTCCCCCTAACTAACTACCTGCACCCATCACCCCCATCAGGATCACCCAGGTCCTGGCTGCAGAGCTCTCGGAGTGGATGGGGAACACGGCCATCTTATCACGGTCCCTAGTGCCAAGTGGGTTCCCTGCCACCAAGCAAATGGTCGCTGCATGAAGGTCCCTTTAGCTCACTCGGGGGACGCGCGCTTTGGGGGAGGACTTACGGGTGGCCTCGGCGAAGTTGCTGATGTCAGCCGACCGCAGGCCAGCCGGGCTGGCGCCTGGAGGCTCGAGCGTGCTCGCGGGACCTTCTGGAACCTTCCTCTCCTCTTGAGCGCGCAGTGGGCTGAGCGGGGTTTGGGCCCGAGTCCCCGCGTCCCCGGTGAGCGCATCGGCGTTGGAAGGGACACTGCGACGCCGCTTTTTGGACAAGGCCTTTTCGGGTGCATTTCCGAACGTGTCAGCGCTGTCGTCCGGGGGGCCAGTCTGGGTCTCGGTCCTCGTTAAGATCCTCTCCGGAGCAGAGGGTCCACCGCCCGGCCCGGGGCTGGCGCAGGGGCCCGGGCTCACAGAGTCCCCCCCGCGGCTGCGGTCTCCGCCGGGCCCAGGCCGGGAGGAGTCGTGCCGTGGGCGTGGTGCCGGGATCGGGCTCTCGCTCTGGGTCAGCTCCCTGGGGGCGCCTCGGGGACCCACGGCGTCCCGGGGCGTCGGGGTGGGCCCCGCGTCCGTTCCCCCGGCCTCCGCCTGGCCACGGCCCCGGTCCCCCGAGGCGGACCCCGCCTCGCTTGGGGAGCGCGGGCCCGACCTGCGCCCGGGCTTCGGGGAGACCCACAGCGGCGCTGCGCCCTGGGGGCCACCAGCATGTCCGCCGCCTGTCACACAGTGACTCCGTGCCCCCGACTTCCTACGATTCTGGGGCACGTTTTCCTTCTCTGACTTCACGTCTAACTCTTCCTTCAGAGACTCGTAAAGCTCCCTAAAGGGAGACCCATTGTCCCCATAGTTCTCCAGACACAGCTCGCCGCTCCCGCTCACGGGGGTCACTCTGGAATCTTCTCTACACTCGCCGGCATCTCCAGGCAGTGCCGAGGAAGGAACGTCAGTTGGTTTCCTGGCCACGGGCTCCCCCGAGCCACGAGGGGTGGCACCCGCTGCTCCGACACCCCCCGCATGCTCCGGGTCTGAGACACCTCCCTCAGCGACTTCTGAGCGGGCGAGGGGATCTTGAACGTCCCCATCTTGGCAGCGAGTTATGAAATAAGAAATAAAAGTTCAAGACTTTCTCCAAGATTCACATGAGCAGTATTCAAAATTTAACGCTATTTCAAACTGGCCTGTGACCTAGCTTTTCACTTAGCCTGAAAACTGCTTCCTGCACAGAATGTGGGATAACAAATATTCTAATGCCAGTATCGTGATCCAAATAAGTCACTCAGTCACAGGAGCCTCCTCTAACCAATCTGAGACATAGGATGCGATTAATCCACTCAGAATCAAGCAGACAAGTGGATCTATCTGTCTGTCTACACTCTCTGAGAAGCATGGCGCCCCACACGTCACTCAAGAAAAAAGCTAGCTCAGGTGTCTGCCTGTGTTTGTCAGGTTAAATGTCATGCCCTCCCATCCTCCGTGCGCCTGCTCTGGGCCACCCGTGTGCCTGGCCCTTCCTTGCTTCATGCTACGCGGGGAACTGACCGTGCGGGATCCAGGATCAAAACCCGAAGCTACTAACCAAGGTCGGAAGAGAGGTCAGAACTTGGGCCCCGGCGCGGAGATGCCTGTGAATTGGCAAAGTGACAGAGGTGAGAGTCAGAGGTCATTCCCGGTACCCACAGTCATATGCATTAAATATTCTTCCTACCAATGACTTTCGCCAAACCGTTCGGGGCTTCGAGCAATAAACCCAAGACACTCAGCTGCTACTGCCCGCTGAATACAGCTGCTTCTTAGCCCATTTTAAGCAATACGTTGATAGAAAATCAAACTGGAAGCTAAAAATTGTTTAAATTGAACCGCAGTGAGTTTTCATAACTTTCTCAAATTTCTTTCTTATCATCATAAGAAGAAGGAACCGAAGTTCAAACTAAACACCGGCTGCACAGTAGTGTCTGGGACTCTACCTAGGGCACAGAATTACGGACTCCATACTCGGGGTCATCAGAAAGTGGCTGCAGGACCGTGGTGAACTCAGGCCCCGTCCAGCACCTGTGCTCCTGGCCAGCTGGCCCATGTGTACTGCAGAGCAGCCACAGTGCAGACAAGGCCCAGGGGTCACGCCCAGCCCCCCCCCACGTGGCCCCCCAAAACGGCACCTTCATAACCTTCCTCAGGGAACATTTCGGGGGGCCGAGGAACGACTCAGAACAACACATACTTAAGATACAAAAGTCCAGCGCTGTTTGAATTATTAGGGGAAAGAAAAAATAATCACAAAATACATCCAAAAGGCAAATAATTTCACTTCTTTCTTTAATCAATTTCAGATTTCTTGGTATCTCACACGTTGTCCTCAAACTTTTCGTGCGAAGGGTCAGTCTCTAATTTCCAACCTGACGTTGACCAAGACTTTTACGACTAAACAATAAAAATGAATGGAAATTGAAAAATGTGTACAAAATATAAGCCCCTACTACTTTTCGTACTGTTATATAGTCAATAGCCATTGAGTTAACTGTCAAATTGCTGTAACATGTTCGAACTGTTTGTTCAATTTTAGTACTTAGTACAATCGCAATCCAGATAGAAAATATTGAGACCACTTAACCAACCCATCGTCCAGGTTTCGTGCCGGCTGGCGCTCTTACACCCAACCAGTTAGAACGGTGGCTGGTGCGTGAGATATACCTCGAAAGCTAGCTATCCCGCCAAAGCTGATAGGCAGCCGGGTGGGCATGAGGCCACGTGTCTAGGGCAGAAAGAGCACTTAGCTGGAGCAGAACTTCCATGAGGCACCTCCTACTGATTTCAAGTGACAAGACTAAGCCTGTCACTTCCAACCTGGTCCCGAGAGACTAGCGTGGGTAACTTTGTAAAAAGTAAAACGAAAACTCTCGGCATTTACCTTACACACCTTCTAAGCCCTGGTCAACCTCCAAGGATGGGCCCAGAACCCCGTTTTTATAAGCTGTACCGTTTGGAATACATTTCCTTCGCTGATGGACATGGGTGTTAAGATGCTGTCCCATGACACAGCGAGCTAACAACTCTCTTCCTGGGTCGTGGGTCACCTGCCCATCTAAATAGGAAGCACCTGCGGTACTCATGGCCCTCACGCGGTTACTTCAAAGGAGTAAGGCGGATGAGGGCAACGGGAGATGACGTGAGCCACCGGATAACGTGCTTCCAGAATTTTAGTTCTGTGTTGGGGCGTCCTAACCAAAGATTTGCAAGACCAGATCGGGAGAAATCCTGGGATCTTTGGGGCCAAAAGTGTACAACTGACTCCAGACTCATTTCGAATAAAAGAGGAAGTATAGTTTTAATTATTTTAAATTATTTATTTTAAATAATTTATTAATGTATTAATAATTTATTAATGTTTTAATAATTTATTAAATTATTTTAATCTAAGTTCGACCTGTTTTAACACCTTGGTTACACTTCCTCGCTGTCACGGGTAAGTCACCCGCCCTTGGGAGAAACCGTGCATATAAATGATTTCCCATCATCATGCAGGAGTTGGATAAAACCCCCCTCACCTGTTCACGTCTCTGTCCTGGGAACTCAGTCACCTTGCTTCCATTCTGATGGCTTTCATTTTCATACCTGCAGTGCACAGAACGACACACATTCAGATTACAGACCTGTGACCGATGGCAAAGCCTGCGTGTCCGGTTATCGTCCACGGAACAAGGCACAGAATTCAGGTTTTATCTAAAACCTGTTCCGGGAAATTAAAAAGTTAGTAGTTGGGCGAGTGTTTTCACACAAAACTTAGAAACTCGAGTTGCCACAAGCTCCTTTTGGAACCCCACTGTCTCAGGCAGGGGATGCGCTAAGAGCAGAATCAGGCTTGTTCCCGTCCACGGAAATCCTGATGACGTGGAGGGTCTCCCAGGCAGCCCCGTGGGGCCCACCCCTCCCCCACTGTGTGACGTCACCGTGGTTCTGTGGGAACCACTTTAAGGTCATGTGATGTCCTCTTCAGTTTCCCACTTTTTCCATCTGTATCTGAACAGACGGCAGGTGCATGTCAGGGCTGATAAATATTTACAAGATACAGAGTTGTTCTCAGACCTCAGCCATGGATTCAAGGACAACCTTTTGAGATGCAAACGGAACTTAGGGTCCTCCCTGAGCTGGCCCGATTTGAATTTAGAGGCCACCTGAGTCAGATCTGAAGCAGCCAGGCACCTGGAGTTGTCTCTTGGGGAGCAGAGAGCTCTTTGTCTAGCCACCCCCTGCTAGGACCCATGTCCTAGCCGTTGCTGGAGGAGCTCACTCATCTCAATTATTCTCAGCTCTGATTCTTCCTTTGGGCAACAGTCCTGGTCTCTGTTCCACAGCAACTATTCCTACCTAGAAGCCTCTATTCAGTAATAATACCTTTGAAAAACGAAGGCGCAGTAAAATTCACAAAAAGCGCAGTAAAAGAAATGACCACGATGTTCAAATGGTACCTTAGTAAGTACCTAGTTCATGCAAATGAAGGCACCCAT
This sequence comes from Macroglossus sobrinus, assembly GCA_004027375.1. Taxonomy (NCBI): domain Eukaryota; kingdom Metazoa; phylum Chordata; class Mammalia; order Chiroptera; family Pteropodidae; genus Macroglossus; species Macroglossus sobrinus. The sequence goes on along the minus strand of PVKZ01007999.1, from coordinate 6,959 downwards.
GAAGGTGGAGTTGTTTAGCAGAATGGACGAAAAAAGTGATCCAACTATGTATGCATTCCTACAAGGGACACAATTGAGATGCAAAGACATACATAGGAAGGGAGTAAAAGACACACCTAGCGAAGAGAAACCAGAACAAGCTGGGGAGGCTACAGGAATATCGGAAACCAGATAATAATTGTTCACTGAGACCAAGCCCATTTCAGAATGATAAGTGGGTCAGTCTATCCAGGAGAAAACCAATGACAACCCAAACTGCTCCTCACGGCTGCTCCCCAGACACCTAAACCCTAAGGATTATGAGAAGTTGACAGCACGCAATCACTAATCCAAAGCATCGCGAGAGGTTCAGGATATTTCGAAATGATAAACGATAAAGCTTCATCCACCAGGAAGAGATCGCAGCCTCCAGTGACAGAAAGCAAACACTAACAGAGCTATCAAACAAAAAACGAAAAATCCTCAATGCATGATTTTCACTTACCCGTCTGAGTAACTAAGAATTGCGGGGGGAAATGACGGGGATTCCAGAGTTAGGAATTTGAATCAAATGCCCACAGACGCAAGAACACTGCACCCAAGTAGCTAGAGAATACGCAATTTTCAAACGCACAGGATTCGTAGAAAAATTAACCGTGAACCCCATCCGATCATAAAGCAAGCAAGCAAGCCCTGACTCATTTCAAAACCGAGAAGTGACTCAAACGTCCATCTAGAATGGATAAATGGTGTGTGACTATGTGTATTGAACTGTCCATGTCACTTCCATGGAACACTTAGGCAGTGAGGAGAGACAGACTGTGACATCCACGCTTGAATCTCGCCACTATTACGCTGGTTGCAGAGACTTCGTTACTTTAAGTTTGTGCGTTTAATACGGACAGACAAAACCGTGGTGGTTAGGGACGCAGGCCTGGGCGGTGGAACTCCAAAGACTGCCATGCCATCAGAAAGCCACACTCGTGATTTACTTGGTGAGGGGGAGACGCAGGGAAGCGGCCCCTAAAATTGCTATGGGCATGCCTCGGGGCGGGGCAGCTTGAGGGGGTCACCAAGGGCTCAAACAGCAGGCACTCATTCTCTCACAGTTCTGGAGGCTGCCAGGCGGAGGTCCGGGGGTCGCGGGGTGGGTTCCCTCCCGGCCGGGCTGGGGCTCCCCTCTTGCCGCCTCTCCACACGGCCGTCCCGCGGAGTCACCGCTCTCCTGGCCTCTGCATCCTAGTCTCTTCTTACAAGGACACCGGTCAGGTTGGACTGGGGTCCAGGCGACAGGTCTCGTGTGAACGTGATCACTTCTTTAAGGCCCTGTCTCCAAACGCAGGCACATTCCAAGGGACTGGGGGTCCGGACTTTAGCACGTGAATTTTGGGGGTCACTACCATTTAGCCCCTAACATGTGATGATCATAGGGCTGTTTATTCATCTCATTCTGTCCCTTTCTCTATGAATGTATCTTACTTTTTTAAAAAATAAAAGAATAAAAGTCCTAAAAACACACACACAAAGATTCCCAATACAACAAAATAAAGGTCCCGTAGGGCCCAGCTGCCCCTCCACAGTTACCTGTGCTCAAATCCTGGAACTGGGTCCCCTCGGCCCAGGTGTCGGGTGATTTTAGATGAAGAATTAGCACAGAAAATGACAATCTCGATCACTCTGACACATGCGCCCGCGTCACGCTCCCCTGGGTTCCCGGGGGAGCAGGAGGCCGCCGTTCCCCGCCCAGGTACTCTCACCCACCTGAAAGACCGGTCCACGATGGTTATCATGTCTCCGTGCTTTAGCTGCACGGGCTCGTCAATAACAGAGCCATTCACCTGTGTTGGATTCGTGGCACTGAAATTAAACAACGTTGCCTACGAGTGGGAAAAAAAAGGGGGACGGAAATATGTCATAAACAGGTAAAAAGTAAAGCGAGTCGTTTTTAAAAATAGACTTCAAAAAACTTAGTTACCTTCTGCCCACTGATCTCAATTTTGCAGTGCTGCTTGGACACCACAGGCAGCTGGATGCGAATGTCACATTCGATCCCCCTTCATTGAAAACGAAGCAAAGACGTTTTAGATTGTCGCAACTTTTAAAAAAAATGATACCAGTGTTTCAAAGTGAAACAGCATTTGACCACGTTTGATCTGTAAGCATGATGACATAAAGGGACAACACACATAAAGGGGTTTGCAAATGATCTCTGACGTTTGCACATCATTTTAACAAGTATCGTATAAGCCACTATTACAAAATCTTTAAAACTTAGATTGCTTCAAAATAATTGTATTAGAATATAAGTTGATTTGCCTTTTACTAAAAGAGCTATGCCTCTAAGATTCAACTAAAGGAATATTTTTTTATATGTCAGTTTGGAAAATAATTACTTTTAATATTCTGCTTTTTCTTGTATAAAAAGGTTTGTGTGCGTTTATTTGTAATGTTAGGTGTATTGTAAGGTTTAGCCATCACCAAGAGTGCTGTATTTTATGCCGGCACCTCTCTGTGCCTGTTTCTTCGTATACAAAGAAAGAATTACATTAGCACACACCGTGGTGTTCTTTAGAGAATAAATGAGTTACTCACACCTGTCATTTACCTGGCGCACAGCAAGTGCTATTACTTGTGAGCTTTTGATTGTTGCTTTTAAAGCTGTGTTGACTGACAGATTTGCAAGGCTCTTATCACTAAAAATACCAATCCACATGCAACGAAAAAACTTTCTCTTGATTCTACTTGTCTTTTCACAAAAAGCAGGAAGCACCAAGGAGAATTCCCCAACACGCACAAGCTCATCAAGGCCCTCGGTGAGGTCCCTGGTGTCCACATGGCCACCCTGTGGTTTTATAAGCATGGATGACCATACACTCCCATCTCCATTCTCATCAGGAGCCTCTGCAGTCTCAATGCTTTTCCTCCCCAAGTCCTATGAGCAAACACTTACCAACTGGGTTCTGAATGATAAAATCTTACATAAACATAGGTTTAATCACTGCTGTCTAATAACCAGAATGGCTGCCCTTGGATACCAAAATGTTTTCATACATTTTTCTACAGAAGAGAAAAAAAAAGCTATGGAAAGTGAACAGCTACGTGAACTCGAAGAAGAGAATTTGATTTGGAGGCATCAGAATATTCCAGCAAGAAGGAGCGACTACCTCATTAGAACTGAGCCTGTTCGGCAGGAGATGGCCAGCTGGATCGGGCACAGAGAAGGTGGCTCTCCACCGTGGCGTGTCGACAGTTTAGGCTGGATAATTCTCCACAGCGGGGTCTGTCCTGTGCGCGCAGGACACCCAGCAGCATCCCTGCGCTACGCTCACTGGCGCCAGCGGCGTCGGCCTCCCACATTATGACACGAAAAAATGTCCCCTGGGGGACAAGGCGGCCCCCAGCTGAGAAGCACTGCTATATCCCAATTCCAATTCTCCAGTCCAGTTTCCACTGGACACTGACCAGAGCGCTAAGCCCTCGTGACCTCTTACAGGCCTGAGCCCGAATCAGGCACCAACGACACAGTTATTAACCTGACAGTCCAGCCTCTGGGGAGCTCAGCAGGTGCCTGGTGCGTCACCGTGTGTGGCATCAAGAAAAACAAGAGCCACGTTCATCAAAGGTTCCTTTTGAGGGAACAGTTGACTGACATCTGAAAGTTGGAAAGGACTCACTCACAGGTGCATGGAGAGAACAGTCCAGTCACAAAGTTCAAACCGGCTAAAAGCACCAAGGTGAGCTAGGGCCTGGACTGGCTTGAGGTGGCGTGCACAGGGTGTGGGTCCAAGGGGGTCGGGGTGGCACCACAGAGGGTTCTATGAGCCCGGGGGTGGGGGGGTGGGGTGACCTATCATTTGTCTAAAAGGCACATGCTAGAAATTGAGAAGGGTTGCCATTAGTAATGTCGCCTGTGCTAGGGGAGCCCAGGTTATCACCACCACACACACAGGAGAGTCCTCAGCACACCAGCAGGAGGGCGTTCCCGCCCCTTTCTGTTCTTCTCCAAAGTCCAGCAAGCAAGCCATACCCGAGCTCCCTTCCTTCTCCATTTGCTCTATACTGTCCCCCAGAAGCCAGTGAAACACAACCCTTTGGAGGGACTTCAGATCAACAGCATCTTTTGAAGACCGCCAGAAGTGGATCAAGATCTGAGATCGTCTATATTTTTCTCCACTTAAAGATGTTTATCAAATCCATTTTAACATGTATGTTTGACTCAGAAAACCAGTGAATACACAGCCATTGTTTTTCAAAACTGTTTTGTAATAAACTACGCGGCGCTGACAACACAGGGGAAGTCCCAGCAAACGTGGGGGTGGGGCAGGAAGACTCAGAGCCGGGTTTCCGGCCTGTTAACCTGTCATTATTAGGACATGGAGGTCTTTTAAGCTAAACTGTCCACGCGTGCGCAGGGCTCACCTCCCGAACAAGCAGGTGCTGAGGCTCAGTGGAAAGTGGGGGCCGTCCACCCCGCTCCTTTTGATGGTGACAAGGCGTCCTGTAGGACCCATTTCAAGACCAGAACTGGAGTCGCAGCGGTACAGGAAGTTCAGGCATGAACGTCGCGCTGAAGCTAGGTGCGAGCGACTCCCTCACCGCAGGGACACACCGCTGCGTAAAACGACAAAAAGAGAACAGGCGGCGTGGGGCGGGGGGCGGCAAAGAGCTAAGAAGTCACTCGTACATACGTGACCAGCTGGGGTTGCTCGTACAATTCACCCATGCCCTGCCACCCCGGCACACACCTTATCTGACATACATCTGCGGGAGATCCAGCCACACCCTGGGCTGTCCCCCCAGGGCGCCCTCCAGCACCCAGCGCCCCCAAAGACCCGCGGCCGAGACGCCGCGCACCGTAGTCACGACTCGGGGTAGTTCCCACGGAGACCCCGAGCCCAAGCCCAGAATGAGCCCGCGCCCAGGCCGCGCTCCCGGCGCGGGTCTCCGCAGAGCCGGGAGGGGTCCCTGCGGCTCCGGCCGCCGCCCCGGTGGTGCCCCGACTTACCCAGATCGAGTCGCCCGCACCGCCACCAATGGGTCCACCGCTCGCGGAGGCGCAACCCCAGTCCGCACGGTGACGAGCCGGCGACGTGTGCACTCGCGTCCACCGCCCGCCCCGCGCTACAGGGTCCGGGACTCAGCCCGCGGGCCCGCGCCCACCTCCGCCGCAGTCCCCGCTCCCCGCTCCCCGCTCCGTCGCCCTTGCAGGTGACCCGCCGGCCCGCCCAGGTACATCCGCTAGGTGCCCGGCGCGCACGGCGCCGGCGCGGAAAGCCGCCCGCCTCGTTTTCCCGATTCAAATGAAAACGGCGATTCAAATTTGGCGCAAAGCGCTGCGATTGGACGGGGCGGCGCGGCGGGCGACCAATGGCAAGCGGCGGGGGCGGAGCCTCGGGCCCGAGGCGGGCCGGCCGGCTCCCAGAGCCCCCGCCAGCGACAGCGGAACCCGCGGAAATGAAACTCGGGCCCGCCGCCGCCAGCCCTCTCACGCTTCTTTAGGGACCGAATGTACTTGCACAATCAGCAATTGTACACAATATGTTACTCGTTGCTGGAAGGTTTAAAAAATCTTTAGTTTCTGTATCTCCCCAATGATAACCAATTATTATAAGCGATTTCTGTGTCTTTTCCCAGCTAGGCAATCTTATTTTCTTTCAAAGACCCACTAAAAAGACCATAATACACACATTGTTCTATGTGTGGGCGCGCTCTGCTTCACAAACCCGCAGGCTGTTACTACTGAACACTTCTCTTACTTTCTCTTTGAGGCCGCGGAGTAGTTGGCTCGAGAAGCTGTAATTTACGTAACCACTACTACTACTGTGTACATTTCGGTGTCCAATGTTTCCCTGTTAGAAAAAGGTTCTTCAGTGTAAAAGCCTCGTGCATGACGGAGTGGATGGATTCTAAAATAACCACAGGATTTCACCCCAGAGCCACTCGCCTGGTGTGGGCGAGGGAGGGGACTTCTGTGAGACAAGGTGGTGTGAGTGAATGGATCCCAAACGTGCCTGCCCTGCTCGTCACCTCCCTCCCGCCAGCCGCCCCACACCCCTTAGAGCTTGGCTCCCATTTATCAGGATTCTCCCCACGGGGACTAGGGACACCTGAGGGGGCCTGAGATGCTTGCAAGAGGGGTCCAGGGGGTGAAAAAACCACATTTGTGACAAGGCCAAATGTTCTTCACCCCATCTGCTCATTTCCTGATGAGTGTGGGGTGGGGTTCCCCAAATGCAGAAGCAACAGTGAGAATCCAGCGAGCTGTCTCACACTAAATCGGGTATTACAGAGAATTGCAAAAATATATAAAGTAACGCTGCTCTTTCCAATTTGTTTGTTTGTTTGTTTTGGATAATGGAGATCTAGTTCTCTAGAAGATGTTTTTATATTTATACGGCATGAGTTCATTCATCCTCGTGTGAAAATAAGTTGACAGATGAAGTTTTTACAATTAGTCAGTTCATAACTTTCATAAACAGAATCTCTTAGTGGTCTTCAAGGATTTTTGAGAGAGTAATGGGACCGTCAGACCAAAGGGTTTGAGCCATTCTGCCGCTGGGCGACAGCTCGGGGGCTGCTGCCCCCGGGAGCGCTGAAAAGCTCGTAGGAACGCCAGGTGAACATCGGGGACCTCCAGCCCTGCCTGGGACAAGGACCGTGTGGACGATTTAAATTTAAACGCCTGGATGCTGTTAACCTTCTTCGGGCGATTAGTTTCCAGATCCTCCCCTTTTATACCAAAAACAAAACATCCAACAAACTAACCAAAAACAAAACAAAACAAAACACAAAAACTCATCTCTGAACCACCCCGTAAAATGCTATTTCTGTCCCTCTAACGACTGTTTATGATCAGTTCTGGGACCTCCTCCCGCAGCCGAATTAGAAGTCGGAGGGGCTACGCTTCCCGCCAGGGAATCTCACGCACTCCGTTCAGCTCCCAAGAGAGCGCAGGACCCTACAGGGAGGACTCGGGGGGG
>PVKZ01007998.1:0-18738 GCA_004027375.1 Macroglossus sobrinus | reverse complement strand
GGGAAGGGAGGGAAGGAGGAGGGAGGGAAGGAAGGAGGGAGGTAGGAAGAAAGGAAAGAAGGAAGGAAGGGAGGGAGGGAGGGAAGAAGGAAGGAAGAGAGGAAGGAAGGAAGGGAGGGAGGGAGAAATGGAGGGAGGGAGGAAGGAAAGAAGGAAGAGAAGGAGGAAGGGAGGGAGGGAGGGAGGTAGAAAGAAAGGAAGGAAGGAAGGAAGGAAGGAAGGAAGGAAGGAAGGAAGGAAGGAAGGAAAAAAGGAAGGAAGGAAGAGGGAGGGGAGGGAAGGGAGGGCTTCGGCAAGCAGACCAGAAGCCCTGGACGAGTGGGTGGGAGGGGGCCGCTGTGCCCGCCAGACGCCCCTCCGAATGGCAGCACCCAAAGGGAGAGAAGGTCCTTCAGAGCAGCTTCTCTCCCTATTTCCCTTGCGAGCAGAGCTGTCTGTCCTGATTTGGAAAATCACTTTGACGAGTCCCCTGCAGGTGGAAGAGAAGACCCCGGTCGATATGCGCCGGCTGAGAGAACGAGCCCGTGCCGTGCTGGACACGGAGACCCCGCCCGGTGTGCGTGTCCGTGTTTGCTCGCTGCTGTTTGTTGGACCTGGAAGGCGCGGGGTGAGGCAGGACAGGAGGACAGGGGCCGCGAGGGGAGTAGGTGAAAGGCACGGCCAAACAGCACCGAGATACGGCGAAATGTTGCTGACAGGCATATCTTATCTTATTTTTCTAGAGAAGCCAGGATCTGGGCGTGTAAGTATATCCTCCCGATATTTAAACGGTGGCAACGAATTAAAAGGAGATTTAAGTCCTCGTGTCAACTAAACATCCGGGAGGAAAAGTTGGCGACGTCCCACCTACCGTGTGGAAACCGAGAGGGCGATTTCAGCTTCCTGATATATATATATATATCTATTCACTATATATCATTTCAACCGTGCTCAGGACCCAACCCCCCCCCCCCTCTCCCCTATAGCATTTTTTTTTCTCGCCACCCTCAGCACAGCCCAGCTGGAGGGCAGGGGAGCCGCGGTCTGCAGAAGCTGGGATCGGTTTCCTACGGCGACGAAGGTCTCCAACGTGACCCGGCTTGCCCTCACCCCTCGCCCTCGACGGAAACGGCAAGGACATCACTGCAGCTGAAACGTTTTTCTCATCAGCTTGCTGGTCACAGACGCGCTCGCTCAGGCCCTGTCTTGTCCTTGTCGTTCTGCACAGCCGGGCGGAAGCGTAAGGACGTGAGGACATCGGTCTTTGGCTTGTTGAGCTTGGAAATGGGGTCGAGAAGCAGGCCAGGATGTTGGTCCCTTCCGTTCCGACCGGGATGCTCTACCCCAGTTGGCGATGTCTAGCCAGGCCGGCTCCTGCCAGCGGCTTCTCTGACCTGACACCACAACCCCCCACCCCATCCCACCCCACCCCACCCGTCCCACGCGGCAGACGCCCTGGCCATCCTCGTCAATGCCAAACCAAAGCTCACTCCACCCTCGATGTGACCCGTATCTTCTCTGATTAAATGCAGTCTGGAATCTTCCCCCCCGCAACCCATAATTTCTAGCACAATCCCATCTTCTTCTCTCTGATCTGCACCCTCCATTACGTGTCTACTGTTCGTTTCTGCTCGGGGACAGCAAGGCTGTCTGCTTCTCCTTGATCGAGACCTTGACCATGGCCTGACACGTATCTGCTGAGCGAACTTGACAGGTCCAATGTCAATGTGCGTTCAAGTCTTGGGTTCTGGAGCGAGGGTTCTGACAGCAGCGGACGCAGCAAGCTCAACCTTCTCGGTCCCCGTCCCCGGGCAAGCGTTCAGCTCGTGCGAACCGGCTCTCTAGGACACGGAATGTTCTAGAGTCAAAGTGGAAGGCTCGGCAGTTTACGTGTATCATCGTGCCTTTTATCCTGCTTGCTTTGAGCACCGTTTGCCTACTTTCTTCCTCAGAATTTTCTCTCTCCTCTTCCGAGCTCTCTGTCAGGAAGCCATAGATTAAGCGAACACCCTTCCACCACCAGACAGGACTCCAGCTGTGTTTGAAAGATAGATTGAGCGGCTCTTTTCCAATTCCCAGCCCGTCATCGAATAGATGGAGACAAAAGCCTCCCGCGTCTTTGCCGTGGCACCCACGGGCCCTCGCTGGGGCGGGGGAGCTGGTCCTCGTAGCTGAGTGATGAAGAAAGGGACTCCACGGCTTAAAAACCAATTCGCTTTCTGATTCTTTTTGCTCATGAAGGGGTGAGTGCTGGACAGAGTTTGGCTGCCCAAGGATGGAGCTCGAGCCCGGCCAGCTGTGGGAGTTGAGCTGGCGAAGCTGACGGAAGGAACTTCGAGGATGTCCACATTCTTCAAAATGCTCATCTTCGTCTGATGGAGCGCTTCTGAGTCCCCGTCCTCAGCACGGACGTTAGGGAGGGACGCGCTGCCGACGCCTGCGCCTGATCGCGATGCCCAAAGAAAGATATCTCCGGAGTGTCCTTCCTGGTGCTTCAATCCGCGTGGGGACGTCTCCCTGCACATCTGCCATCTGCAGAAATGTCACACGTATACACGCGGGTCCGTATGATAAGATGGCACTTGTGCTTTTCCCGCGATGGTCTGTGTGACATTTTGCTTCGTCGATGGTGGCATCTTTGTCACGGGTTGGTGTCGCAGGGTGACTGATGTCACGGAAGGCCTGGGGGTCACCTTGGGGCTGTCACACGGCCTCGGGGCCCGACTGGCAGCCTTGAAGGTTCTGCTCAGACTCCTCGTCCGCCTCAGAAGGCACAGTCGAGTCACTCGGGGTGCCAATTTCTTAATTTACTACAAAAGCACTATCCCAGCTCGACCATCCAGCCCCTGTGATTCCAGACAGCGTGACAGTGTAGAAAGACAGACCTCGTACAGAATCCCAGCTCCACGAACGACTCCAGACAAACCCAAACCTCCCCGGGCCTCAGTTTCCCCGTTTGTGGGCTAGCCATCCTGCTGGCTGCTCTCAGGATAGTTGTGAGGATTCCAGGAAACTACACACGTACACGCCGCGTCCAGGAGGCCCCAGGCGATTTCAACGGGACAGACAGATGCGACGGTGATGACGGCAGACTTGGGGGTCGGAGCGTGGATCCCGGCCACCCGCTCTGGCCTCCGGGGATAAGTCACTTCATATTTCTAAGCTTCAGTTTCACCGTCTACAAACCGGGATGAGAATATCGTCTCACCCACAGGCTTGTCATCGCATCGCGTGAGGTGCCATATTGCAAAGCGCAAAGCAGGGCGACCGCAGGGCCTGGGTGGGGTGAGGGCTCAAAGGAACGGCGGCTGTTATCAAGGATGTTCGTGGTCGTCGGAACGGTAGCAGCCATTGGGACACCGGCAGCAACGAAGGCAAAGCGGCCAGGAGGGGACGGTCACTTCGGGAGCAGTCCACTGAATGGAGGGGTGGGACTGATCCCAGCAGAAGAGCTCAGCGCTGCTCTCGGTGCTGTTTTGGGCCGAACGAGTCTCTTCTGCGGCCTGTCCCGTTCATCGCGGGGTCCTTGGCAGCACCTCTGGCCGCCAACACTAGATGCCAAGAGCGCCACCCAGTGGTGACAACCCAAGATGCCCCCGGACCTTGTCCCCAGGAAGCGTCGGTGGCCGGACGGCTTCGGCCAGACCACGGAGAAGCCCGTGGGCCGGGGTGGCACGCCTGCACCTGTACACACGCCCACCGGCCCAGCATTTCACTTTGATTCTCCCCTTTCTATACGTCATCTGTGCTCTCTATTATCCGTCTGATGACACATATCAAGTGACTGTTACGAGCCAAGGGTTTGGGGGACGATCTACCGGAGGACAAGGCTCGACCTCTGCCCTCAGAGACACCCCCACAGACCTTCCACTGTCACCCCGTTCTCTCTTTGCTCACGCGGCCGAGGACTGGACTGCTGCAGCCTGGAGGTGGGACTCTCTGGGCCCTGCGGTGACAGACCTTGTCTGCACGGGATGGCTCCTTTCAAGAGTTCACCTTTTCCCTAGTGCGAATGCTTTTGATAGTTACTAGTGACATAAATACCCCTGGGGATAGGATCGGCTCACACTGGGCCATTCCCCAGGTGGTGATTAACTGAGCTCGCCGATTAACGGAGACAGCAATTCGCCAGGCACACCTCGCCCGGCCTCCTGATGTTTGCCGCAAAATGGTGTTTACTGACGGGGCTCAGCTTAAAGTGCCTCAGCTTCGTTTTCTGTTCATTTATCCCAACCCCGTCTGTATTACCATGGCCCTTGCCAGCGGAACCCGGCGGGCCATGCGTGAATCTCCTTATCACGACCAGAATAGTTTGTCCTTGTGTTGTTTGGACTCGTGTCTGGGAAGCCCTGGCCGCGTGAGTAAAAGTCCAAATTATCTTCCAATTAAGAACAGATCGTGTATTACTTTCAGAGCGAGCGAGAACCGGGCTGGGAAGCTGTGGTGTGATTAAAGTCCTTCAGGGAACCAGCAAGCAAACAGCTCAGCGTCTTTGCGAGTTCTCCGTCATTACTCACTTGCCACCCACCCACGGTCCCCTGCGAGACGCGACTGCGTATCCGGGCCCCGCTCTGCCGACTGAGTCTGAGAACCGCCGTGTCCTCCCGCAGTCGGTCGCCAGAAGCCTTGGGGACACGGTCGGTTTGTCTGGCAAAGGCGTTCTCCGAAGATCTCCAAAGGTGAGCGTCACCCTGGCCTGCGTCAGCGCACCCCGTGGATGCGCAGAGCGGATGAGGCCGACCTTAGTGCCCTCTCCGCGCCCTGCTCCCCAGGGCGGCCACTCCCTCGGACATCGAATGTCACCTAACGTCACGACGCTCGTCTCGGGGGCTTCACGTAATGTAATTTGGGGAGCCCCATTTTCATTGCGTCCCGTTTTAACCATCGATTTTACTGTTGTGGTTGGAAAATAAAGAATCGTAACGGGACATTTTAATTCGTGTTCGCATATGTCAACTTCCTGTCTCGTTCTAAGAAGTCGAACCATTGCCAGGGGGTTGACCCGAGAGCTCGCAGGACACGACACCCTCAGATCTGGGCCGGGTTCGGGTTCTGTCTCGAATAGTTCCTCGACATTTGGTTTTATTATTTTTTAATACCCTTCCATTTTTTTCCCGTACCTGTCAGAGTTGGGAAGATGAGATGGACTTCGGGAAGCGAGGGAGCCTGAGATCAAAAAGCAGAAATGTCGCATACGAAAACCTGTCCACAGGGTTTCTCAGATGTGCACAGTGAAAGTGGGTGGGCGGGCGCACCAGAATTCTAGAAGGTTCTGGAAGAGAGCGCACCCGATGGGAGCTGCAGAGAAAGGCGGGAGTGTCGCGAGGGGTGTGTCCCAAAACACGGTGCCATTTGGGGTAACGTCACCCTGAAAGCAGGAGACGCCAGCGTCTGGCGGGCGAGGAGGGCGGGGCGCGTCCCAGCGATGTCCCGCCTCTAGTCACACCGTGTCTGACGGCCAGACAGGCGCGATCCAGAGATGAACGTGGGCCGGTGGTGGCCGAGGGGGGCGGTGGGGACGAGGAGCGCCTGCTGCTGGAGAAGTCGTTTCTCTTGGGGCCGATGAGATGCTCTGAATGGGCTGGGGGTGATGGTCACACAAATCTGAGACTGTATTATTACACACCACGGAACTGTGTACCTTCAAAGGACGAATTTTAGGGTGTGCGAACTGCACCTCGTCGAAGCCGTTGTCCGGAGGGGTGCAGAGCTTACAATCGTCAAGACTCGGGACAGGATTTCAAAACTGTCATCCTTTTTCACGTACACATGGCGCTGGGGAGAGTCTGGGTTTCGAGCCAAGGGCCTCTGGTTCCACAGCTGAACATTCGGGGGTCAGGTGAAGTGACTCGTGAGCGCCCCTCCCGCCTTGAGAACCCCGGGAGTTCCAACTTCCTGTCTGCTTTCCTCCTAAGTGTCCCCCCAGAAAATCCGCCCCCCACCTCCTCGCCAGCGCTCACATTAAGAGAACTTATGTTCCTTAGAGTGGAGCGTCCTGGAAACACGAGGTCCCTAATTTTTCTTAATCCGTCCCATGCGAGTCTAGAAAATGCTCAGAGTCTTCACGCGTGGGTCATTCGCACGACGACCCTGGACCCACTCTTCTGTCACCTCTGTTTTCAGTTAAAAGAGTTGTCGTCTCGACTTTTGTCTTGGCTCCAATACCTGCCCGTGGGTGGGGCCTGTTCACTCCCCGCCTCGATGCCTGCTTATCTTTCCCGCTCTTGTCCAGAGGGGCCGGGAAACAGAAAGCAGCATTTCATTTGATGAGACTGGTGTCTCCGAGCGAAACCCAGGGCTGTCCGCTCGGAGCTGCGGATAAGACTGGTTTTCCAGAACGGTCTCTACCTAGAAGTGACCCCTGAAACGTGAAGGGTTCAGAGGGGGCCGGCCAGGAAGGAAGCTGGAACGGCGAAGGCGTTACCTTACAGTCCATAAGGGCTAGAGACGAATCCCCAGATCAGGGCAGGAAGCCAAGGGATGGAATCAGTGCACAGCGGGGGGTCGCTAGGCAGACCGTGGGCTCAGAGCAAAGTGACAATGGAATACAGCGTGAGGGGGCCGAGCCGCAGAGGAGGGTGGGCGAGAGGGAAAAGTAAAGGAAGAAAGAATGAAAGCCGAGATGGAGGGGGGTGCCGAGGAGTCTGTCACCCCGTCTCCGGAGGAATGGAGAAGCCAGACGAGTGATGAGTGTGCTCTCCTCTGGAAACGAGACCAGACAGCCCGAGGCTGGCACGCCTTGGGTGACGGACGAGCGTCCTGTGGGCTGTCCTCTCTGGTGGGTGGCGGAGGGGCGGGGGACGGTCGGGACTTGCCAGAGTGTGCCGCTGTTGATGAAGTCTGTGGCGGAGCCCGAGGGATGCTCGGGGTTTTGCTGGATGCCGTTGAGTTGCCCGTCCAGAACGAGGGTGGCGGATAGAGATGAAGACAGCAACGTGACTGAGGGCCTCTGCGTGGCCCGTCATGGGCGGCCTCGCCGGGTGGGTTCTCACGTGGCACCGGGCGTGGCCCGCCGTGGGTGGCCTCGCCAGGTGGGTTCTCACGTGGCACCGGGCAGCAGGCACTGCTCTTAGTGTCCCCGTGTTGGACGAGGACACCGAGGAAGGCTACGTGAGCCCACCCAGCAGGGACTCTGCTTCTGACCCCGCCACCCCCGTGACCCTGCCGCCCTGCACACGAGGTCAATCCGTGTCCCCCGGGGAGGGCTGCAGGTGGCCCAGCCACAGGGAAGGCTTCTCAGGGACCTCCTAGACTTAGATAATATGGACGCCGTTGGTCCTGCCACCGAAAAGGAGACGGACGGGCTGTTCTGAGCCCTCTGCCTTCTTCGGCATCCGGTGGCCTTTCTTTGCTCCCGTTGGCGACGGCTTTGTCAACTGTCAGGCTGGCAGTCAAAATGAAGCCTTAAAGAGGGCACCTGGGAACAGAGGCACCGAGGACCCTGCCACGCCCCACTCAGAAGCCGCAGGGCCTACCCAGGGGGTCTGCCGAAGGCCTGCAGCTCCGCTGGGCTTGGGGTTCACGGGGCAGCTCAGCCCCGCTGTCCCGGCAGCAGTGGGGTCTAGAGAGATGGGGTCTCCCCTTAAATGTGCCCCCGAACCCAGGCCCAGGCATTTCCCCATGCTCAGCCGCCGTGGCCTCTGCGGACTGGGGAGGGATTCAGTCTCCTTCTAGAGGGTTCTCTCCGGTCCCCAATATCATGACCAAATGCAGACATCACGGGCGGAGAGCGGCCTCTGGCCAACATCCTGTGAGCACCTGGCCCCGAGCGGGACCCTGGGGAAGGCCTTCAAGGGCGATGCCCGCTCAGGGCAGCACAGAGCAGGACACGGGGCGTTCCTGCTGGACGCTCGGCCCTCGCGAACGGGCCGCGAGGGCACAGGAGGTGTGATCTGTTTTCGGAGCGTGATTTTATTACATCGTGATGCAACCAAAGGCAAGATAGATTCCCTACTCTCTTATCATAACCCTACCAACTGTACAGTGCCATAATTATAATAACCATTTTGCTGAACGGGAGGAATAGGTAACGGCATTTCTTCTAGATTAGTGTTTTATAATTTCCCACCACAAACTTCACTCTTCCAGTCCCTTACCCTTGATACTTTCACGATCGAGAAACTTTTAAATGTTTTCTCAAGTGGCTCATTCAGGCGCGCACTGCAGACTGTCTGCCACCAACGTATATTTCTGCCTCGTCACGCTTTTCGGATGGTAAATTAGCCTGAAAGCCTTAACGAATAAATTAATTAACAGCGACCAGAGGAAGTCCCCGCACAGCAGAGCATGTTTGGGTCGCTCGGCTGACGTCTGGTGCCCGGAGACTGACTGTCTTATGATTACAGCTGAGCTTAACGTCCCCCCCGGCCACCACCCCCGCCCTCCTTCCTGACTCAGTAGTCTCCCCGGCACAGTTATTATATAAACGAGACAAGCAAGGGGGAGGATTATTGTTTAATCTCAAAAACATAGATGAATCACCGACATGAAGTGCACTCTTGCTTCGTGCTTTCACAGCCCAGGTGACTCACGGCACGCACTGCGATTTTAAGGAGACGGGGCTCGGGACGGGTTTGTGGTACCCGGGGCCCCGTGGATGCAGGGGGCCAGCCTGTGGGGGAGGGGCGCGGCCTCCACCGAGACCCAAAAGCATCGGGGAAGGACAGGCAGGCGTGTGGCCCTGTCCAGCCCCTCGCAGGACGTAGAGCGTCCCTGGCTCCCACCCACTCAATGCCCGTCGTGCGCCCCTGCTTTTATGAGGAGCCCCCAAACTCCACACGTTTCCGAAGGCTGCCCCGTGGCAGGTAGGGGTGAGGGGCTCTTGTGTCGGT
Source organism: Macroglossus sobrinus (assembly GCA_004027375.1). Classification (NCBI taxonomy): domain Eukaryota; kingdom Metazoa; phylum Chordata; class Mammalia; order Chiroptera; family Pteropodidae; genus Macroglossus; species Macroglossus sobrinus. The sequence goes on along the minus strand of PVKZ01007998.1, from coordinate 9,928 downwards.
CGCGTGGCTAACCAACGATCAGTCAAATTCAGTGCTGTCATTCTTTATTCCTGGCGAGACATTTGTCTTGGTACTTAGTTTTCTAAAAGAATTATTGTACAGATAGGCTCTGGGGTCTCAGAAAAGGAGCGAGGCCAAGTACTCCCTACGAATAAAACCTGAACCTTCTCGATGACCTGTTAGAAGTGCAGACGAGATAGCACAGTGGCAGGAGTTTGAGGCCGGGGACAAGGCTATCCCCGAGACGCACCGGCCGTGTGACAACCCTGGGCTTCCGTCCTTGACCTTGAAGCTGCTTCTCAGCGGGGGGCCCCTCTGAGGCCGATGCCCGGAGGAAGAAAGCCACGTGCTGAGCTGCAGTGGACGCAGAGCCGTGCTGCTGGCAGCCCATGGCCCGCGGAAGCCAAGCCGTGACCTGGCGGTGCTGGAGAGCAGGGGATGCGGGCGGACGGGCGGGTCACGTGAGCGGCCTCCGCTCGCACGAGCTCTTCCACGGCCAGCCCTGAGAAGGTCTTCGTCCCGCACGGCGCGCACGTTTGAGTCGGGGACCCTGGAGTTCGACCCGCAGACAAATGAAGACACTCACGTCAAACAGCGGTGAATGCCAGGAAGGAAGCTCGGCGGGTGACCACATGCTGCCGGGTGCCAGGAGCGACGAGAAGGCCTCGCCTCGCACAGACGAGGAACGGCGCTCCAGGCAGACGTCAGAGCAGGTGCAAAGGCCCTGAGGCAGCTGCGTGGGTGGCTCTGGCTGTGCCCGAGTTCAGCTCCCGAAAGGGAAGCTGATTCTGAAGTGCCGACAAGACCCCCCCTCCCCTCTGAGCTCCCGAGGACCCCCCCACGCTGATACCGAGGGTGCGTGCGCAGATGGAGCACGTCATAAAAACGAGGGACTGAATTTTCAGGGTCCTCCAGGTTGCTCTGTGTGCGGTCGCACGGGCTCAGAGCCGGAGCTCGGTGCACCTCACTCAGCTGTGTGACAGTCAGGGTTCCGGGCGTGGCAGAAAGTGGCATGGTGGGGGCGGGGCGGCGGGCAAACCCGTGACAAGTAAACGCCTTTGTGTTAAAACACAAGTGTCCACGGCCCAAGATAACCCGGTCCCCGCGCTCGTGGAGGCACCTTTGCAGGCCTCGGTTTCCCCTTGGAAAGTTAGATTTCAACTCCGACTTGGACTTTTCTTCTATGAAAGAACAACAGATGTCACTCGAAACTTTTTTATTTTGACATGACAATACCTGGAATCATGAGACACATAAAGAACAATGAGGCGCTAAGTGTTCCTAAGTATATTTTGAGCGGTTATTATCCAACCATCAGTGCCTTTCAGATGTCACTGGTGGCGCGTTCCGTCTGTTTGTAGCGAAGCACAAAACTTTCTCGCTGTTCTCCAAAGGAATGGAGAGATTTCAAACCTCTGCCTCGCCCCGCGGCACGTCGCCCCGAGATCCAAGCGCTCACAACCTTTATTTTGAAAAGCCCGAACGCACGGGTGCTCCTCAAAGCCGCTCGGAGAACATTCCCAGCGCTCACCGAGCCAGCCTCTCTGGAAATGTCAGAGACGCTCCCTTTTAACTAAGATGACAGCTCGCAAGAGAACGTCTGACGGGCACCGCACTTGATGGTTAAAAGTACAGCAAAGAAAGTCCAAGAAGTTTTATTATTATTTTTTTTCCCCCACAAAGAACCGATGGTTCGTGACACACGGGCTCCTTTGTAGGTGGCTGTTTACTGAGTGCACTTTCTTAATTTCTCTCTGCCTCGCTCTGCTGTGAAGATTCATTTTCACATCAAGGACACCTGGGGTTTTCACCTAAAAGGAAAAGAAAAAACCCCCACAGAGTGTTAAGCCTGCCCACGTGGGCTTCGGGCATTGAAACTGTGAGCACAAGTGTCTACACACGGGCGTGCGTGGTGTCTACCCTCAACCACACGAGCCTTGGCCCCGAGCCCCTGAGCTTGGCATCGACCACTGCAGGGCCGCTCCCGGAAAATCCAGTCCCAGCTCGATTTTATTTTATTATTTTACAGAAGTGCTCAGGGTGCAGAATGCCCGCATAGCTCTCTGTAAATGTTTACCCTGAAAGCTGTCGTTTGGCTGAGTCGGGATGGACATGAGCCCCCAAGGGATGATGGTCCACGGCCACCCATCTGGTTCCCGAGATGCCACTGGCCTGCGGGGGCACGAACGTGGGGCCTTCTGGCTTTCGGCGTTCGCGCTGGGCTGCAGTATCGTGTCTGTGGGCACGGCACCCCGGGGTGCCGGGGGAGGAGAGCCCGCCTCGGTGCCTGGGACCCAGGCTTCTCCTTAACTCCTCGCTCTCTTCCTTCGCCCGCCACCCTTGGGCGAAAGCGTAACGGCCTGACTCGGATGAACAGCCCCCTGGAGCCAGAGGCCCCACCTCGGTGCCCTGTGAACGCTCGAGACGGGGGTCTCACTGGGGCCCATGGACCAGCCTGGGTGCTCACATCTTCCAGGGGCTGTAGGCACCCCACTGCTTCTGGGGAGCAGGGTGGGGTATTGGAAACCAGTGAAAGAAACGTTTGCAAACGCAGGATGCCTTGCTCTGAAGGAGAAAGTGTCCTCGGTCACAGAGAGTCGAGCCCGGCCGGCCGGAGTCTCTGTGGAGACCTGAGACGCAGCTCACGGAGACGAGGACGTGCCGCGGGCGGCCAGGTTTCCACCACCGTCTCCAAACGTGCCCCTCAGTCAGCGAGGACTGATGGACAGAAGGTGGTGTCAGTTAACGTGAGGCGTCCAGCCTGGGGCCGGCGTGCGCGGTGGCTCCGGCCGAGTAAGGGACGCGGCTCGGGAAAGCCCCTGCCCGGGGCCCGTCGGAACTGGTCAGGTGGGACGGGGCCACCGGCGGCGGGGGCACGGCAGTGTCAGGAGTGAGAAACGAGCCCGGCACCCCACACGCTTAATGCCAGGGACGCGCATCGAGGAAGGGAGAGAGAAGGGGAGACAGCAGAGCATGCGGGAACATCGTGTGACGCCCGCGGTGACCTCGCCGTGACTCAGGGATTTACTGGGGGGTGGTGGGACGTTTCCAGGTGTGTTTATCACCCTCACAGTGTGCTGGCTGCTTCGTCACAGTGGCCTTCAGGGTCCACGTCTGTGCCGAAGACTCATCTTCCCAGCCGGGTGTGTTGAGGGGGGTGTGCTGAGCACCTACTGTGTGCCAGGGGTGGGTGGAGCTGCAGAGCAAAGCGCAGACTCCTAGAGGTCGGGGACTTTGCCTTTTTGTCCCCTCCTTCTGGACCTAGCACCCACAGGAGCCAACTATGACATGGATGAAGGAATTTGCACCCATAAAGAATAGCAGGTTTTTTTCCCCCTTGCAGCGTGTATGAGCATTTGCTCAATTGTGCCAGGCATATTTTTACCCTGTTTATTTAGGTTGTCTGATCCCATCCTCACGATTACCCTGCCACACAAGGACTGTAATTACCCTCCGTTAGCAGACTGGAAACCAAGGAGGGTGTAGATGGGGTGCAGCTCAACTGAAGCCCCATGGTGAAGACGTGGATGGAAGTGTCTGCTTCTGACGTCCACACCGTTGGCTACGGCGCTGGGCCACCTGCCCGGGACACCCGGGCCACACCTGCAGAACCAGCTACGGAGCCAGGCGCTGTTTCCCACGACCGCAGCGGGTCACGGGCCCAGCGGGTCACAGGCTGACCCGCCCCCGCAGGCAGTGGAGTCTGCCGGCCAGGCCCCCCACTGCTGTTCGGCCCTGGAGAGTTGGTCGGCCCAGCTGCTTGCAGAGAGAGCCCAGGGAATTTGAGGCCAGCTCCCAAGTCTGCCACATATGAGGGCGCCGAGGTCCCCGAACCCCTGCTCCCCGATTTCCTGACGTGGCAGACCCTCCCCACCCGTGACTCCCAGCACCCACGGCGGCAGGCCGGCCCCCTTCCCCCTTTGCTGTCGTGTCACTGGGCTCCCCTTCCAAGCGGGGCAGGCTAGTTCGGGGGAGGGAGCACGGGGCCGGCATCAGCTCCCATCACACGCCGAGGTCCTCGTTCAGACGGACGAGGTGCGGGAGGATGGATGGGCTTTGCTCGCCTCCCAGGGGACAAGACCATCGCTCCCCACTGCCCTCACCTGACGGAGAAGTCTCCGGAGAAAATAAACAAGATTGGGCGGATTTGCTGTTTCCATAGGTCACTAATAACGATTGTAACCGGAAATGACCAGCTATCTAGAAAGGTTCTGACACCTGGCTGCCAGCAGCCCACGCAGCCTACCTTCCGGACACACCTTTGCAGCAAAAACCACGCTTTTTGAACCAGTGTGACGCAAAGAGGCTTACCTCTACGTTCCTTTTCACGTCCTCGTTGTGGAAAGCATATGCAAACAACCCAAATCGTGACCCTCCTGGGGGAAAATTCCCTAATGAAATAAATGGTGTCTTCTCTGCTGGGCGCGCTTACATGCAGCCGGAGATTAAGGTCTTACCTGAGACATTACGAGGCCATGGGGAGAAGCAGGAAGGTGTCGGGCGAGGGGTGTTGGGCCGGCGGGTGGGTGGAGGGTGTTGGAGACGTGCCTACCTCCTAGAGTGGCCCGCAGAAAAGCCCCTTCCCACAATATTCCTGCCCCCACACCCGATCTTTGTTCCCTCATCTTCAAAATAACACACTGGACTACAAAATCTCTTTCCTTTTTTTAATTGAGGTAAAAGTCACATCATATAAAAGTAACCGTTTCACACGTCAACGATAAATGAAAGAGAAAACTCATTGAATCGCACAATGTAAGTACAAGCAACTCACTGTCTATTATAATTCAATAAAGGCGATAAAAAGAAGAAATTAACCGTTTTCCAGTGTCTAATTCAGTGGCACTTAGTATAGTCACCATTTTATGCCACCACTGCTTCATCTATTTCCAAAAGATTGTGTCGCCCCCCAAGAGACCCCCTACCCATTAAGCTGGATTAGCATCATCTTTTAAAGATGCTTTCAAGTATATATATAATTCTATGGCTCCAAAATAGGGAACCCATTCGACTCTGTAAAAGCACCCCCCAGACTGCAGAGATATTAAGATGACCCCATAAAAGTGGAACATCTAGATATCACCCCAACAAACGTGATGGGGCTGGACGCCCGGGCAAGCGTCTGCAGGGCTGGTCATCACTAGCTCGGCAGCTGGACACATCCACGGTGGGTCCAGCCAGGTGCCCATGGCATCACCTCCCCGGCCGTGGACACCCAGAGCTGATTTGCACATGTGCCTCTGGCTCCTGGACAAGATGTGGGATTTACATCTTCAGTTTGTCACCTCCTGGGAAATCGCTGGTTGTTTTTTTTTTTTCCTCTTTACCAGGGAAGGGTCGTGCTTCTCCTAGGAATGCAGATTCCTGCCCCGAGGGGCATTTCTCTGGCAGTCCCCATGGTGGTGGGGTGGAGCGGGAGGTCGTGATCTTATTGTCGCTGGCCTTAGCTTGGGACAATGGCCTATTTGCGCTGGCTCAGCTCTCCTGAGAGGGCATTGGCTGTCAACGGTGGATGTCTAATGTTTCCAAACCATTAAATTCTCTGTTCAAACATCTAACATTGGGGCCTGATGGGTACCACAGGTGAGGCTGGAGGCGCTGCACACCCCGCTCGGCCTCCGTCCTCTATGAGGGGGCTCAGCGGGCTCCCCAGATCCCAGAGCACCGCACGGGAGGCCCCCCACCTTAACTCGCCAGGATCGCCGGGCTCTGCGGCCGATCGATGGTCTTCGGACATCGATCCGTCCGCGAATCTCTCCCTTTGTGCTGGCCTCCAGGTAACCGAGAAAAGTGAATGCGTGTCCCCATCGAACTGACCTCCGACCCCTTCCGAGGTCGCGGCTTTGTTTCCTTCGCTGCCCTGGAACGCGGCGGTCCCTCCCTCCCGCGCCCGGCCTGCTCACACCGTCTGCGTCTCCGCGGGGCCCCTCCGAGTTCCCAGAGGGCCTTCCACACGCTCCAGCCCGCACGGCAGGTAAAAGACTAGATGGGTGAAGGGCGGAGGCGACTCACGGCTCCTCCACTTGAACCGAACTTGCTGTTTCTCTCTTGGAAAACCCAGAACACGAACACCTTGAACTTATGAGGGGTGTTTCGAACTGCAAATCACGTCCAGGTCCTCGTTTTTGTTTGCAAGCGCCGTGCCCTTCGAGGGAATCAAACCTGTCACAGGGTCACCGGCAAACGGGCATCGCGACCCTTTTGGGGAGACGGACCACGTGCGTATCAACGCGCATCGTCGTGGCCGAGCGTCGGAATCGCCGATGTCCCCGACATCAGGCCTTAGACGGTCCCTCCGCGACCGAGCCTTCCATCGCGGCCGACGTCGGCCGGGACGCGAGCTTGCACGTGGCCAGCGCCACCAGTAATGGATCCCAGGGACCTAAATGCGAAAGAGTGTTACGCCAGACAAAACCCCTCGTGTTGTATTTATACCGAGGGGTTCAACTGGTGGCATAAAAATCTGAATAAACAAAGCAGCCACGGGCTGGCGGTTCCGGTGGGAGCCCGTGGCCTGTGCCCATCTAACATCGCGGCTGGCACGAGGGTCTGTGAGGCTCTAGAGCCCTTGACCTGAGACGGCCATGAACAGCGCCCTGCAGACACGGCCACAGATGCCCATCCGTTCACAGCCCACGGGGCAGAGGGCCATGTCCCGAGCCGGCCTCTCTGGAGGGAGGGAGGGGGTCTCCCCCTGAGCTGTCTGGCTGGCGGTGGGGAGTCGGGGCCTTGGCCCCCTTCCCCCGACTTCTCACCTAGTGCTTTGGAAACGCCAGCAGCAGCTCCACGGGTCACTACATCGGACGGCAGCTCTGGCGGCTTGCAAAGCAAATTCTTTTCTCGCAAACAGCCGTTACAAAGGTCTCCTTGCGCAAGTGTCATTTAGCAAAGCCGTCAAGCCCCCACGCGCTCCCCAGATGCCGGGACTTCCAAGCGCGGCGAAGAGGGATGGACGACTCCAGGCGTATTTGGAGAACGCACGGAAGCTTCCAGAAAAGGCGATGGCATCTCACCAAGGGACAGTCTGCTGTCGTGCCCCCGAGCCCAGCTCGTTCGTGCTCCGATCCTCCCTCTGCCGCCCACCGGCTGGGGAGCTGGGAGTGGCCACTCAGTCTCCGTGTGCCTCAGTTTCCTTGTCTGCATGTGGGGGGGACACGGGCCCCACTTCGGGGGGTGGTGACGAGTTAGCTGAGGCAAAGCCCTTGGAACGGTGCTTGCCGCTTACTCATTCAGAGGCTACTATGTGCCAGGAACTGTGCCTACGAAAACACACAAAATCCCTGCCGTCACTTTTGACACGGGAGCGGGGACACACGGTGGACAATAAATAAGGTTATTAGCCCTAAAGTTATTAGGTCAGGCCTTTGCCAGTGAGTTGCTCGTTTGCCGGCATTCGGGCACATTCTTCCCATGGGCCTCTGGTTGTGGGGTGCCACTTCACCTCTCTGGATGTCTGCCAACGACACCCGGTGTCCAGGACATGCCCCTTTGGCCTGCGTGCGGCCCTGCCCACCCCCCGGTGGGAGGGCCCTGTGTTTTGCTTCGTCCGAGAACTGGGTGAAAGTTTAGTCAATCAGAAGTTACGCAAGGACTTGTTATGGCTTTGGCGGGGGGCGGGGTGGGGTCAGCGGCCTGGGCGCTCACCCACGGCTAGCCCTTCAATCATTATCTCCCTGGGGATTATCGCGGGGAGCCGGCCCGACGCGTACGTGGCCGTGGCCGTGGCCGTGAGCCAGCGGCCGGCCCCTGACGTCAGAGACGAGCCTCCCGGGCGGGCCCCAGGCGCGGGACCTTTGCCCTCCGCGAGGTTTAAAGCCGGGAGGCTCTGCCACCCAGACGCCACACATGGACGTCCCCCTGCGAGAGCGCCCTCAGCAGCGGGAAGAGCCCCGGACGAGGCCTTGGCTCGCTCATCCAGACCGTCCAGACGCAAGACAGACAGGTAGGGGGGCTCTTGCGTTTACGTTTCTAGAAATTACCGCGACAACGCAAGCTCCTTTCCCCGCTCCTACTCCTACGGGCGACGGCCGTCCGGAGGCACGCCCCTTGAAGCAGGTCGAGTCCGGCCGAGGGCCTCCGCGCTCTCCGCTCAGGAAGCCCGCGCTGTCCGTTCCAGGGAACGTCGGCGCCTGTGCCCCTCGACGCGAAACCACGGAGATGCCTCCCCAGCAGCACACCGGCCTCGGCTTCTCCGGCAAAGTGGTCCAGGGCTCCCTGGAGGGGCTGCCCGCGGCGGTGAGGGAGTTCGTGGAGAGCAGTGCCAGGCTGTGCCAGCCGGACGCCATCCACATCTGCGACGGCTCCGAGGGCGAGAACCGGCAGCTGCTGGAGCTCATGCGGGCGCAGGGCACCCTCAGGAGGCTGCACAAGTATGACAACTGGTGAGCGTGGCCCCCGGCCCCCGCGTCTCGCGGTCCCCGGCCGATGTGGTGCTGATGAAGACCTCTCGGGGGAGCGGGGGAGGGGTGGCCGGCTCTAGAAGAACCTAAGCAAGTGGCCAGAGCCACAGAGCACTGAATGACAGTTGCAGAGCCCAAGCCTTCGGCGAGGTGGCGTGTACAGAGCGATGCTCCTCACAGACGCCACGAGTCAGACCGTCCCTGTCCACAGAGACGGGCTCACGGTCCAGTAAACGCCTCCCTGACCGCGTCCCAGCGGGTGTGGCCGTCTGCGTCTACAGGACGCCGTCCGCGTGCTCGGCACCCGCTAGGCGTGGCCGGGACACGATGGCGAGTCGACCGGTGCGTTCCTGAGAGACGCTCGGCCGAGGAAGTCCAGCCACGGTCGCCAGGCAGGACAGCAGCACCTCCCTGTCCCCCTTACCCTGTGTGCGTTTGACTTTTGCAGCTGGCTGGCGCTCACCGACCCCAGGGACGTGGCCCGAATTGAGAGCAAGACAGTCATCGTCACCCAAGAGCAGAGGGACGCCGTGCCCATCCCCAAGAGCGGCCTCAGCCAGCTAGGCCGCTGGATGTCCGAGGAGGACTTCGAGAAAGCCTTCAGCGCCCGGTTTCCGGGGTGCATGAAAGGTAACCCCAACATGCACCTGATTTGGGCGAAATACCTGCAAGCCTTTTATTACAACGCCCGGCCCGGCAGAGCGAACATTGGGGTGCAGGAAAGTGCCCCGGCCCCAGAGGTCTTCACGCTCCATGTGCGACCTTGGCAATGTGTGGGGGGCACGAGCCCCTCGGTGTGGGGTTCACAGACGGTCCTCAGAGGGGACCGTGAAGACGGGCCCGCCCAGGGGGACGGGCGGCCATTTGTGAGTGCGAGGTCGTCTCTTAGCCGCTGCTCTCTCTCCCCCCCCCCGACCGACCCCCCCACAGGTCGCACCATGTACGTCACCCCGTTCAGCATGGGGCCCCTGGGCTCGCCGCTGTCCAAGATCGGCGTGGAGCTGACCGACTCGCCGTACGTGGTGGCCAGCATGCGCATCATGACGCGCATGGGCTCGCCCGTGCTCGCCGCGCTGGGCGACGGGGCCTTCGTCAAGTGCCTCCACTCCGTGGGCTGCCCCTTGCCTCTGAAACGTAAGCTCGTCCGTCCTTCCAGTCCAAACCCGGGACTTGAAAAAGGAAGCCTTGCCCGGCCTCGGGGGCCCCCGGAGGGGGGTCCCCGCCACGCTGACACGGCCCCGTGTCCCCGTGTCCCCCCCCCGTGCAGGGCCTCTGGTGAACAGCTGGGCCTGCAACCCCGAGCTGACGCTCATCGCCCACCTGCCCGACCGCAGAGAGATCGTCTCCTTCGGGAGCGGCTACGGCGGGAACTCGCTCCTGGGGAAGAAGTGCTTTGCCCTGAGGATGGCCGGCCGGCTGGCCAGGGAGGAGGGCTGGCTGGCGGAGCACATGCTGGTGAGACGCAGGGCCTTCTTCGGGGGGGTGCCGGGCGGGGGGCGACTGGGGCTGGGGCTGGGCCCGGGGCTGGG
>PVKZ01007997.1:0-18751 GCA_004027375.1 Macroglossus sobrinus | reverse complement strand
GGAAGAAAGTTCTAATGCATGCCACAACATGGATCAACTTTGAAGACATAAATTATTCTAAGTGAATTAAGCAAGTCACAAAAAGATAAACACTGTATGATTTCACTTAATTCAGAAAGTAGCAGGGTGGTTGCCAGAGGCTAAGAGGGAGAGAATGGAGAGCTGTTGTTGAATTGGGTACAGAGTTTTAGATTTGCAATATGAAAAGAGTTTAGGAGATTGATTGCAAAATAATGTGAATGTACTTTACAGTATTAACCTGTACACTTAAAAATGGCCAAGATGATACATTTTGTACTATGTATATTTACCACAACTTAAAAAAAATAATAATCTGGGAAGAAAATATAAGATGAAGGTTCCTAGGCCCAGCCCTGAAATTCCTATTTTTGGCATTTTTGTCTGGTTGGGGAGGGAAGAGAAAACTTCATTTAATTATTGCTTCCAGGTATTTGGAGGCAGGTAGCCTTTGGGAAAAATCTGTAGATGCTTCTACTTTTTGCATATATTTAAAGTATTATTTCTAAGACCATAGCTGCCTCTAAATAAGAGGGAAAGGAATCAGTATTTCATGAACACCTGTATGTCAAGCACTTACATTTCACCCAAACAGTTGATTTTATTGTACGTCATATATCAGACCACTGAGGCTGAAAAATTGTGTAAATTGTCCATGATCATAGAGATGAAAAGCAGAAGAGCCAGAAGTTAAACCCAGATGAGACAAAGACATTGCCATGTGTTCACCACACCATTTCCTATTCTTGAGCACACAGGGAGACGAGGCTCTCAGCCTCAGTTGACCTCGCACTTCGGTTCCTGCCATGTGACTGAACTCTGGCCTATACAAAAGAAACTTCAAAACACCCTGCCCCCAAGTCCTCCCTTCTCCTGCCATGGCAACTTTGAAGGTTGCGATTTCCAGCTGGTGGTCCTATGAGAGGGAGATTTTCAGCCAGGTGCCTCAGCCTGCGAGGTAGGCAAGAAATGGATGTTTATTGTGTTAACCCACTTGAGATTCCACACTTTATTTGTTACAGCAGCATAGCCTGTTTTATCCTGACTAAGCCCATACTCTTGTCTTTCTCACGACAGTAGGCTACCTTCCGAGTTCCGAGACATAAACTTCTTATGTATTTTCTATAGCACCAAGGATAATAGTAAGCTTTTAGCAATTTTCTCTCCCAAAAAAACCTTTTGGCATTGATATGATTATGAGAGTGATGGAAATTCCAGGTTAAAAGAGAAAAACATGGATAAACCCACTCTCCTGGCGGTTGAAGCAGCTCTGGGAGAACTATTTAAGTAATTTTTAACTTCAATTTCCTACTCCCACCTTATGTCCCCAGTTCTTTTTCTCAACTTTTTGGTGTTGTTTTTCTAAACCTTCAGAGAGCCAGTGTTTTAGTTTTAGTTTTGGAAGAAAAAAAAAAAAACCTTAAGATAATGTTAATGATTATTTATAAATAAATTATTGTCAAATGATCCCAATGCTCAGAGTTGGGAGCATGCAGGGAAAATTAGATACATTCCTGAATAACAAAAGCCAGCTCCAAGGCCCTCTGTGAGATGAGCCTGCCAAGCTGTTGAGGCTCTGATGAACACATGGGTTCACACATGAAAACAGGAAATGGAAGTGGGAGACTCATGTTTGGGCAAGTGGAAGAAATGAAGACCAACAAAGGCAGCTTCTCCAAAGCTGGAATCCTCCAAGTTCTTATTTTGCAAAATGTCATCTGAGCTTGGTGTTTTTTTTCTCTTTGGTGTGTGTGCATGTGGCAAAGATATCAGTGATTTCTCAATGTCTGTTTTCCCCTTTTTCTTCAGTAATAGGACCACCCATACTTAGCTGAGCACATGACCATACTAAATATAGACTGTATTTCCCAGTCTCATACGAAAGCTGTTTGTAGCCACAGAACTAAGTTCTGGTCACAGGATGTGAGAGAAAGTGAGATCCACAAGTTCTTGGACAGGTCCCTAATGGGGAGAGGGGATACTTCTTCTCCCTGTTACTCATTCAGCATTGTGATACATATATGATGGCTCCATCCAGTGCTCCATCGTGGATCATAAGAATGAGGATCAGACCTTATGTTGATAGAGAGGAAAACTGAAGACACCTGGGGCCCAGATGATCACAGAGCTGCTATAAAACTCTGAACTGCCTACACCCAGACTTTTGCATGAAAGAGATGTTCAGTCTACACCTTCCTATCATGTTTAAGCTACTGTGATTTGTGATCTTAAGGTTAGTGGTGAAATGGTGCTAACTAATACAGTGAGCAATTCTCTAGCTTGGTTAAATGCCTTGTTTATTATCCAAAATGCACACATTTGGTCTATGACTCAGATACAAGCACCGATGTATGTATGTCAATCAGTGGTTCACATTCTTTAAAAAGTGGTCAAGTGCTGGGAACTTTGGTTTGGGAATCCTTCCACCGAATATTTGCCTCTGAAAAGGTATGGACATATGTCAAATTCAGTCTTTCATGGCAGTAAATAGTTTATACCTCAATCAAAATTTAAAAAAGAATTAAGGTTTGTGTTAAACTAAAAGCCAGGCTGTAATTTTGAGACTATAAACAAAATTATCTTTGCCGTTAGCACAATTTCTGTTGTTTTAATTTTTATGAGATCCATGCTTGAAGATAAAAGATGAATGAATCAAAGAGTGTCTGGGAGTTTCTAAACGCAAGCTCATATCTGCACACACACCTACACCCATACACAATTAAATAGTGTGTAAAGCTATTAGAGTCATGTGCATTCCTGGTTAAATAGTTCCAACTTAGATGGAAGGGAAAAGAAAAGATTTAGGTTTTGATGGTTTTATTTTACAAATTCAGAATGGTAAATGATATAAGCACAAAAAGTCTTCTTGGAGGCCCATTGTTATACGACAACAAATACATATTTCATAAAAAAGTAAATGTGCACATCTCGGCTTTAATTATTTTTCCTTTCTTGACACCAGAATCAGGTTCAGTTAAATAACAAATTTAATCCAATAACATTCCTTGAATGTCTACGTGTGTCAGGCTCTATGCAAACCTCTGATGACATGAAGATAAATAAATAAGACATGACCTTGACTGTTGTCCGGAGTCCACAATTCATGGGGGAACCAAGGACATGGACAGCCACAATAAGAGATATGGAATCTCTTTGGGTCTTAAACTCCCATATGAACAAAACACTCTGGCAACAAAAAGAAACAGTTCATTCCATCAGTGGTGAGAGGAGACACTGAAGGAAGTCTTACAGAATGAACAGAATTTCTCCAGGCACAAGAAGTAGAGGAGATACTCCAGAGAAAGAAGAGTAAATGCAGAAGAATAGAGAGTTGAAAGTGCACATTATATTCTGGAAATAATGGTGGCTGGGACTCAGCTCTGAGACACTAGCAGACACTTTTGGCGGCCACAGTGTTTCAGCCATGAAGGTGGGGAGCAAGCAGCTCTTCACACTTACTCCACCTAGTGAGACAGTTCATTTGGAAGCTATAACAATGTTAAAAAAAAAACACAGTTTTCTGTTTGAAACTAGTGAGTGGATAAAATATTAGCTTACAAACCTGTAAAGACTCCTTAATGTGTTTAGGCTAACGTCCACCTCATCATGAGCCCTTCGGGCCCATTTGCAATCTGGTACCAATCTCCATTCCCAGTCTCATGTTCTGCCATGCTCCCTCTCTTCATGCCCTCATTGCAGCTGCAATGACAGATGTGGGGTCTTTGAGAGAGCTGGTTCACTCAGCACTAGGTCCATGGTATGGTGAATGGGTTCTTTCCCACTCCTATTGGAGAGGAAGATCAGGAACAGTTTCACATACAGGATAGTCAGGAGTATGCATGTACAGAGAGCTATGTTAACACTCCTGCCGTCTGTCAGAATATATCCATAGGGACCTGAACCACCTGGACATTCTGTAGACTATCACATCATTGCAATACACCAACAGAATTATGTTAGTCAGATGAGCAAGAAGTTGACTGGCATATCAGAGGCCTCAGTATGCCCCGTAAAAGTGGGAGGTAAACTCTATGAGGATTCAGACACCTGCCATATCAGTGATGTGTTTACAGGTATCAGAAACTCCCATTAAATTAAAGGACACATTACTGCATCTGTTATTTCTCAATACTAAGAAGGCAACACGATTCTTAGTAGTTTGCTACTAGTTTTCTGCCTCTGAAACCAGCATATTGCACACTTGAGAATTCTGTTGGGCTCATTTACTAAGTACTACGGAAGGATGCAAGATTTGAATCAGGCCCAGAGCAAGAAAGGGCTCTCTATATAATTCCAGACAGAAGTATAAGACAAGCATCCCTGACACTTAGGCCATTTGATCCAGCAGACATCACAGTCAGTACTAGGGGTATCTGTAGTGGGAAAAGTCATGTGTGGAGCTGAAGGCAAGCCCCAGTAGGAGAACCTCTAGGTAGACTCTAGAGTTCCAGAGAAAGACCATTTCTTCCATAGGAGAGAATTCTACAGCCACAGAAAACCCTCTCCTTGTGTGCTGCTTGCCACTGGTAAAGATAGAGCATGTGACCATGAGACATCAAATGTCCAGATGTTTAGAGCTGCTCATCATGAGCAAGGTCCTGTCAGACTCATCAAGTCAAAAGGTTGGGTAGATCCAGCAGCCATCCATTGTTAGAGGGAGCTGTGTATTCAGGACTGGCAGGGAGCAGGGCCAAAGGATGTCATAAGCTGTAGGACAAAGTCACCAAAAATAGGAAAGTCTGGGAAACGGTCACAGCCAAAAGGAAACTAAGGAGACATGACAACAAAATGTAATGAGGTGGATGGGATTCTGGAACAGAAAGGGTACTGGGTAAAAACGAAGGCTTTGTGAACTTTAGTTAACAATAATGTGTAAATATTCTCTCATTAATTGAAACAAATATAACATATTAATATCCGATGTTAATAATGGGAAATTGAGTATGGGATATATGGGAATTTCCTACTACTGCTTCATTTTTCTATAAACCTAAATCTGTTCTAAACATTAAGTCTATTATTAAATAGTATACGACAAAAAATGAACTTTGACTTTTATGGACATCATGTACAAAAACTCAAAACAGATTATAGAATTAAATGTGAAACTTAAAATTATAAAAGTTCTAGAAAAAAAAAGGAGGAAATCTTTGTGACCACAGCTTAGTCAAAGATTGTTGAGTGCACAAAAAGCCCAAATCAGGAAAGAAAAAACTTGATAAGTTGGACTTCATCAAAATAAAAAAGCTCTACTTTTCAAAAGACATTCTTTAGAAAATGAAAATATAAATGATGGGCTGGGAGAAAATGCTCCCAAGACATATAACCAGCAAAGCATTTCATCTAGAAGAGATGAAGAACTTTCGCAATGCAGTAATAAGAAAATATATTTCAGTGAGAGAAAAGGTCTTTTCAATAAATGCTTCTAGGTAAATTAGGTGTCCTTAACAGAAAAAAAAAAAAAAGAAACTTTGATCTCTAACTCACACTGTACATACACATATTTAATCAAATCAAATTTAATAAATTAAAATTAATTAAAACTTAAAATGTCTGTTCCTCAAAAAAATATATAATGAAAATACAAGTTACAAACAGAGAAAATATTCTCAATGTGTCATTCAAAATAGTTTCTTTCCATCTAAACTATATACAGAATTATTAAAGAACTGATGATGTTTCACAAAAGGTAATAAACATATGAAAAGATGTTCAACAACATTAGTCACCAGGGAAATGCACATTAAAACCACAATGGATCCTACTACACATCATCAAAATTGCTGGTGGGAATGTAAAATGGGATTATCAGATTGGAAAACAGTTTGACAATTTCCTATAAAGCTAAACATACCCATCTTATAACCTGGCAACTCCCACTCTTAGGTGTTATATTATTCAGGATTCTACAGAGAAACAGAACCAATAGGAGACAAATATATAGCTAGATGAGAGAGAGATGGGGGTTGGGGGAGAGAGAGAGAGAAAGATTTATTAAGAGGAACTGGCTCACACCATTATGGAGGTTGAGAAGTCCCGCCATCTGCTGTCTGCAAGCCGGGAACCCAGGAAAGCCAATGATGTAGTTTAGTCTGGGTCCAAAGGCCCAAGAACCAGGGGAGCCAATGGCAGTCCAAGGGCAGAAGATGAGATGAGCTGTCCCAGTTCAAACAGTAAGGCAGACAAAAGGGGAGAATCCCTCCTTCCACCACCTTTTGTTCTATTCAGGCCTTCAAAGGACTGGATGATGCCCGCCCACAGTGGAGAGGGCTATCTGCCTTACTGAGTCCATGGACTCAAATGCCAATCTTATCTAGAAACACCCTCACAGACAATTTAGAAATAATGTTTAATCTGGGTACTCTGGAACCAGTCAGGCTGACATGTAAAATTAAGAATCATACTCCATTAACCCTCACTGGTGTTTACCCAAGAGAAAGGAAAACTTATCTCCACACAAAGACTTGCACGCAGATGTTCATAGCAGCTTTGTTCATAATATCCAAAGACTAGAAACGACACAAATGTCCATCAGCAGGTGAGTTGTGGCTTATTCGTGCAATGGACCATTACTCTTCAATAAAAAGGAAGCATGTATGCAGTAATACAGATGAATTTTAAAAAATTATACTGAGATTCTGAGTGAAAGAATCAAGACACAAAAAAAATACACATGATTCCATTTATGTGAAATTCTAGAAAAGACAAGTTTAATCTATGATGACAAAAAACAGACCAATGGTTGCCTGGGGTGGAGAGATTAGAAAAATTCACCAGAATGGGGTACAGGGAACATTTCAGGGATGATAGAAATATTTTATATGATTATGGTGGTGATTTATGCATGTATTAGTTAAAACACATCAAAATGTGCAATTAAAATGGGTACATATAGCACTTATCTCTTTGATAGTTCTTATCACACTGTTATTATACTTGATGTTTACTTGTTTACTTGGTGTCTTCTCAACTGGAACAAGTTCTTTCTATATCTCTTAGTTTAAACATTTATTTTTTTAAAATGGTTCAAACAATTTCTACTCCTACCAAAAATATACAAACGTCCATTTCCTGATATCACTAGTTATTATTGCACCTTTAACTTTTTTTGTGTGTGTGAAAAGCGTGACTTCCAACTTTTGAGCAAAGCTTCTGTGGATTAGGTAGTAGGTATCTAAGAATGAGGACCAAGCTACAGAGTTATAGCCTAGAAGTCACCGCAAACAAAGCCATCACTATGAGAGTTACTCGTGGGATCGTTTATGCTTCTTCATATTTTCCTTTCCAAATAATTATCATAATATTCTGCTTTTCTCTGCCAATTTCAGCATTTCTTGTTCGTGTCAATCTTGTAGTTGATGTCCATCTTTTATTTTTGTCGTGATGCTTATTCTTACCAAATCCTAGGTTCAGATAAACATGGCAGAACTTTAGAGCTGAATTGTGGAATCAACACGTCGGAGCTGCTTCAGCCCAAGCACCTTCTATCAGCCTCTTCTCTCCTTTTTTTGACAAGAACAATTACTATTTCTCCAATCTTATGCAATTTTTAACAAAAATGCTGCTTCAGGACAGGCACCCAGCCTCCTCCTGTCCCTAAACTATACCTCTATTGGAATGTTAGAGCTGTGGTGTTAGGAATCACATTGTCCAACCTTGACATTGTACAGGTAAGAACACTGCAGTCACACAGCCAGTCGTGGCAGAGCTGGATCTGGAATTTCAGACTCCTGAGTCCAAGACTACCACTGTTTCGATGGTTCTCCACTGCTTCATTAGTCAGCAGAGTCGCAGCTTGCATGAGGCATTCAGATGTGGGTACCCAAATTTGCAGTTCTTCACATGGCAAAGCTTTGACAAACACTGAAATGACATGATATCATGGGCTTATCCAAATAGCTCTGTCTGAAGAAAAAATATGCAATATGCTTGTGATTTTAAAGATTTAACGATGAGATAATGCACTGGAAGTTTCCTCAGTGACATCTGTGAGTCGGGCAAAAATACTCGTTTGCCTCGTACAATGTTATATGTTTGCTTAGAAAAACCCTGGATTCTGACATTATCCTGGCATAATTTTTAATAGCGTCTTCTGTCACTCTGAAAAAAGTCCTACTTTGAGAGATAAATTATGTTATCACTGTAATTACATAAGATTTCTAGCTAATAAGCAGCCTTTTCCCATCTGCTAATTTTTTATTACTAGAAATAAGTGGGGAGAGTGGCTTGTAATCACCTTCTAAATCATGCTGGGTTAGAAAAAAAAATAGCACACTTCTCTCTTTTACTATTTAAGTGAGGAAAAAAATCTCAGTCTACTTGCTCAATTTGCTCAAGGATTACCTGGAAACGTCGCTTTAGAAAACCTCTCAGATTTTAAGTGTTCTTGCGTCTGCTCTCCGTACATAAATTATAGTCCCACTCTGGAAGAAAACATTTTTTGATGAAATGTGGTATTAAAGCTCATCAAATCTAACTCCTACCCAAATGGAAATCCTACTACCCATGAAATTCCAAGTTTGATGGGACACACGTGCTAGACATATGCATTTGTGAAACCTCTTGTTCTAACTTGTGGCCGAGTAGGGCTAAGAGCAAGGTCCACGGGTAGCATTCCGGAGGCTGCATCACACCAAGAGGCCAGGTCTGGTGGAAGATGTCCCTTCTCCATGTGACGCTGAGACCCCGCAGAGTGACTTAAAACAAGGAACTGTGATTTTCTCTCTGTGACTCCCGCATTTACCAACCATGGGGCTTCAACCACGAGTTTCTCCACAGACATTAACGAAGGACACTTTTCTTCAGCATAGGCTGCCGAGGTAAGGCCGTGAATTGGTTTCTGAGGGCTACGATAACCAACGCCACAAATGGGGGAGGGGAGACGGGGGGACGTGAAGGTTCAGCAACAGAAATTTATTTTCTCATAGTTCTGGAGGCCGAAATCCAAGATCAAGGGGTCAGCTGGGTGGGTTTCATTCTGAGGTTGTTCTCATTGGCTCCTTATGTCTTCACATGGTCTTTCAATTCTGTGTGTGCCTGAGTCCTAATCTCTTCTTTTTATAAGGACACCAGTCAAATTGGATTGGAGCCCACCCTAATAACCTCATTCTAACTTAATTTCTCTTTAAAAGCTTTGTCTCAGAAATATAGTCAACACTCTGAGATGCTGGGTATTGGGGGGGGGGGGGGGGGGGGAGAGGAGGATACAAACCAGCCCATAGCCGGTAAGAACTAGGATTTTTTTCATTAACCACCCTTGAAAAGCATTGCACAATGCCATCTCATATACTTCTCACTTGCCACCTGGGAGGGTTTGTGTCAGACAAGAGAAACATTAATGTGTGGATTCATCCAGGATACCGCTGACAAGCCAGGAAGCATGATCAATCAATGTGTTCCCATGAGGACCGCAGCATACCATGGTGCTCCTTCCTGAGAGAAGGAAAGAAATATCATTTCATGAACTCAACGCCTGCTCCTTCTCCGAGAGGCGCAAACACCATCTCTTCCTGAAAGACAGACAGACACCCTTAGTAGCTCCCTCCACTCCAGCCTCAACTGTGCCCACCAGAGAGGGGGAAAGGGGTTCTCATAGCACCTTACATGTAGCACTTATCTCTCTGATAGCTCTTACCACACCGTGTTATTACACTTCACGTGTACTTGTTGTCTTTCTAACTGGAATACGTCTTTTCTTTCTACATCCCTACAATTCAGCCCGGTGTCTGACACACTGTAGGAAATTAATACATGACTCTCTAAATGAATAGGTAACCTGCTTTTCCAGCATTCTTTCTCAGCGAAGGCTAGTAGGCCATCCAGAGGATACACACGTGTAGACAATGTGTGTTCACTAACAGGGGTCTGCATCTAGTCACGTGATCATGTCTGAAATTGTTAGAAGAATTAGGGAACAACAGAATCCCATTAGACACCACTACACGTGTGTATGTTACACACAAGCACTCAGATGGAGCACACATGCCAGTTTGCCAGGCTGGTTGTTTTTCCATGATTGTTACGTGAGACACAAAGAAGAGGCTATCTTAAAATTCTACAGCTGAAACTCTGGAGCTGACTGCCTGGGAGAGAGTCCCAGCTCTGTTACTTACCGGCTGTGTGTGTGTGTGTGGGGCCTGGGGCAAATTACTTAACCTCTCTGCATCTCAGTTTTCTCATTTGTAAAACAAATAAACACAAAATCACAATAATAATTAATAATAATAATATCTACTTATTAATACATATTAATACCTATTATTACTGTTATTAGGAAGAAAAGAGTTAATATAGCACTCTGGATAGTACCTAGAATAGACATAGTAAGGTTCTGTGTCAGTGTTTGCTGTTATGGCCGTGTTCATATTGTCACTATTATTAATGAGAAGAGAATCATTTAGTTCAGGTCCATGCTGTCATAATCCCAGTCACCTCCCCGAGTGCCCTGCCCTGCAAGGAGCTCCACAGGACCTTATGACATTCCCTGTGGGCCGTCCCTCACTGGGCTCCCCCTACGTGAGTTCCCCTCCCCCACCCCCTATACCTGGCTCTCAATCAGTGGCTGCCCATTTGCGTGGATTGAGGTCGAAGTCACTGCTGCTCAGGCCGGAGACTCCCTGGGCCACAGAGCCTACTGCATTCCCTCTCACCCCTGTGTGTCCTGTGGAGTTCGAGGCAAAAATAGAGGCCATAGAGTCCCCCTCCACAAAAAAAAGAAGGAAGTAAGGAGTTTGGGAAGGAAGGCTTTGTGCTCTTCAACATGAAATCACAAGCAGGAAAATGGCATGGAGAGAAAAGAGAGAGGGGAGGGTAAAGGAGAAGGGGTGAGTAGGGAAGGTAGGGGGTTAGTAGGAGGATGGGAGTAGGGAAGAATGAGCCTGGGAAGGAGAAGAGTGAAGAGGGGAAGAGGGAAGAGCCACAGGAGCCGGTGGGGGGCCACTCCAGGTCATGTTTAGGACTTTTTCAATGATCCCCCCACACACATAAAAACAACGCATGGCTGCCAGCTGCTTGCTCCCAGCTGTTTCCACTTCCGTAACATATGTCCCCTCACGTAAACTGTTTACTAACTTCCCATCCAGAGTTTTTTAAATAGAGGACAACCTGGGGCTCATCTGCACCAACCAGAAGAGCTGAGATAAGATGGGAGAAAACGCAACCACAAACAAAAAACGAACAAGCAGAATGGTGCAAGAGAACCAGAACAGCACGTTTCCCTTCACTTTGATGGCTTCCTGAGTGAGTAAGCAGACACGATGCTGCAGGTTCACTCGTTGCTGACGGCCAGAGTGAGCTGGGTACCCCAAGACAGGAGAAGGGTCATTCATGTGCAGCAGCCCATGATGAGAGCCTGAAAAATGCCACTTTTGCAAGCCTGGCTCACAGTGAACGGATGTTTTACGATGTGTAGTGTTAAGAGAACAGGATCCCAAGCCAGATCTCCGAGCTGAGTCCTGGCTCTGCTGCTCGTGAGCTGGATGACCTGGAGTGAGTTACTTAACCTCTCTGTGCCTCTGTTTTATCATCTACCAAGTGGAGATAATGATAATATCTACCTCATGGAGTTGTTGTGGGTCAAGTGAGTTAATATAAAACACTTAGAACAGTGCCTGGCATTCACTACCTATTGATGGAAGTACACACTATTTTTATTATATACACGCATAAACTATTACCTAATTTGAAAAACTAGAACTTATTACTGCTCTTTGATATTTGGGACACAGATTTATCATGGGATTATGGTTTCATGTGATGTTGGACCTGACATTCCTGCAGTATCTTTTGTCTGTGAAAATACTATTGCTTCCCCCGCATACCACCAAATACGAGCTTGCAAATATTAAATAGAAGAAATGGCTATGTGCCAACAGCAGAGGACATTTCTACAAACAACATCATCAGTACTAATGAATTGAGAAGTACCTTCTTTCATACTTCCATCCTGGGGCTGCGGCCAAGATAAGGGGAATGGCTTGGAAGAAGCAAATAAAGCAATGTTTACTATATATATGTATGCATTAATTATAGAATTGGAAAAATCAGTATTATAAAAATAATAGTGCAACCAGACAGGCTAGATTAATATTTGAATATAATGGACATTTGAATGTGGGTGAATTTTACTATTAAAGTACAGATGCTGTTGGAATAGACTGACCAATATAACCCTCTCCTGATTTCCTTGGTGTATTTCCTGTGGAAGCGAGTGAGTTACTACAGCATTGTCAAAGTACCCTTAACGAAGCAGATACCCTCGATCATTTTTAATGCTTAAATGCCATGTCTTTGACAAATATTTAGTGCTTTGGCTATTTAGATTTTGAAAGAATGGGGATAGAAATGTACTTTCTGTTTATTTCAAGGAAATAAATATTCTTTTAGGGTTTTAGACCAACTGACATAATGCAGCTCAACATTTAAATTTTGTTTGATTTTTAATTTCTTATATGTTTTGGAAGAATACGTATCCTCCTAGGATCTTCAAACATGACCTTCAGATACAATGTTTCTGACCATTTGTGTAAATTTGATGTTTCTTTGAGAACAAATCTGTGCTATAATCACAAGTAAGAATGGCTTGGATCCAGCTACCAAGGGCACGGTCCTGGGGAAGGACAATTTCTCCCTTAAAGTCACTGCTCATAAAAAAAAATTAACCTATGAAGACAGGTACTTTTGGAGAGTCAACCAGTGTGCTGGGTGTCCTCGTCACCTGTTGTCTTCCAATTGCTAAGAGAAAAGAGCTGCCAGCCCACTGGTTACTGATTCACGTGCTGGGACCGGCTCACTCATTCATTCGCTTTAACCAGAATTCATTAAGGGCTGACTATGCGCCAGGTACCACTCTCAGCAGCGAGAGTAGAGGAATGGGCACTACTTAGAAAGCCCCTGCCTTTATGAAACCTGGACCCTAATCAGGGAATCAGAAAATAAACAAGCAAGGGGGCAAATATAAGCCCCTGTACGAGGTGGTCAGGTGCTGTGATGATAAATGAAGCAGGTTCAGGAGATGGAGAGAAAGGAAAATAAGGTATGTGAGATCACAGCAGTCCTCTGCTTAATATTCACCCCACCCCCCAGGACTCTGTACTTTACCCTGAGCAAAATACTTTTGACGATTCTCAAGGTTCTGCTCGATCCGGCCCCCTCTCCTGCAACCTCTCTGACCTGCCTCCTGCTTCTCTTTCCTCCTTTTACTTCACCAGCTACCCTGGCCGGAATGCTGCTGAGAGAAGCTGCCACATGGGAGGGTCACTCTTATTGCTGGCATGTTACTGCCTAAGGGGCCTGAGCTCTAGAAGGTTCCACAGCTCGGGCCCTTCTTCCTCAGACATCTATCTGCTTTGCCAATTCCTTCCTCTCACTCAAGTCTTTGCTTAAATCTCATTTTCTCCACCAGTCCCATCCTAACCAGCCAATTTGATACTGAAACTCACCCTCCTCCTCCAAATCCCTCACCCCTAATCTCTCTTCCTCTGCTTTTTCTTTTTTCCATAACTTATAATGGTCCAGTATAGCCCATAATAAACTTATTACATGTATCAGGGTGCTTTTGCTTCCCAGGGCCTCCACCTACAATCCTTCAGGGCCTGTCCTCGGGCATGGGAGCCCCCATGCGTGGACCAGCAGAGAGCCTAGATATACCTGGCAGCTTGCAAACCTCTGGGCTGACCTTGACCACCAGTAGCTGCTAAGTGCAGGGCTGTGAGAGTCCAGCTCCTGTGTCTTCAGTTGGGATAAATCCAAGGTGTACGTGACGCTCCAGAGTTCCGTAGGATCAAACTATGGCAGTGCTCCAAGAGATCTCTTCTGTAATCACCCGCCAGTTTGCCTCCTCCTCCCTGTTCTGCTTTCCCCACTCTACTACTGGTTTCTCCTGAGAGCATTTCAACAAACTGCTTCACCCGCTTAAACCTGCAAGTCAGGATCTGCTTCTGAGAAAGCCTTGCCGAGGGAAGGCGCTGCCTCACAGAGCAGGGTGGCGGTGGAGGGGAAGATACCTACCTCATACCGCGTTAACTAAAAATGTATGTCCAAGCCGCTACAGTTTTTGAGAGCCTAGTGAGTATGGCAAACCCTTCTGCAAAAGCCACCATTTCAGCAATGGGATCATAAAAGTCTTGAAAGAGCTTCTGAGGTTAACGTTGCCTCATGCCTCCACACAGAGCAGTCGACACCACCAGTTGGAAAGATGGGGAAATTCCACTTTTCTCTCAAATGAAAAAGGAACGGCTCCAATCCCATCTTGTCTAAACATAGAGTATGCATGATTCTTTATGCACCACCCCCAGCATGGACTCATCTCTTTGCCCATAGCAACAGTAAATTTTGTATCAGCTGAAATGTATTTTCCGATATTCGTCCAGGTGTCTGCGTAGCCAACTCCCCACTGTCCACGGTGCAGGTTAATTGTTCTCTGCAGAGCCCCTAGCCTGCCCGAAGCCTCCTCTTAGTCTTCACAGTGCCGTGTGTTAGATGTCTACTAGTATATACATCCACCAAAGGCCAGCCACCCCCAGAGAGAGGGTGATATGAAGATCTGGGGTACAGAGGTGAGGAAGAGTGTGAGGCCGGTTACCTACCACCTTGTCTAATTTCATTATTTCTCCTTCCTCATTGTGGATAATTAAAATGTGAACACAATTCCAATCTTGCTGAAATTACCTGGACTATATATTAAGTCCAAATTAATTTCTTCCCCCAACCTGAGCGTACGTGATCTGTGTAACGTTTTGTGATAACATTCAGGTGAAGCCACACAGACTGGTCCGACTATCACTGAAAAGTTCATTTCAAGTTGTGTTAATTAAAGGCGAGTTGACTCATTTATACACAACACTTCCCTCGCTTCCCTTTGAGCAATTGTCAAATGTGCTTGACGCAGAGCAAATGACCTTCCAAAGCAAGGGGAGGGTTCGGGGAGGGGGCGGCCTGGACTGTCAGTGTCGATTTGGCAGCCTGAATTGCTCCAAAGAAACTTGATTTCTTATGCCTGAACTGCCGACCCCGGCCTGGGGCCTGGGGAGCAGGACAGGAAGGAAGGTGAACTCCCGCTGATTCAGTGCCTCTCAGGCAGCCTTTTCCACCCTGTCAGCAGGATTCGCCTCATTTTCCTCTCCTCCCTCTTCCGCCCCACCACAAGTCCTGTCCCTAGAAGCACTTTTCAGTTGCCAGGAATCACGATCATTGGGAAACAATCCAAAAAGCTGGGTGGCTACTTGATTTTCCGTCTCCCCCAAGGTCACACATGGCCTTGGTTTCAGCAGCAGGTCGCAGGTGTGGACACAGCATGGCCTGAAGGAAGGAATGTGGGACCAGAAAGAGAGTCCTTCGGTGACTCCAGAACCAGGCAAGTGTGTGATCTGGTGGCTAGCCTTGCTTAAGGGTCCGTCTAAGTGAAACCCAAGACATATTCTTTGGGGGTTTAGAATTTTCTCTAGCTCCGTTGCTCGGAGTGATGCTTCTCGATGTTGAAGCTGACGGTCTGAAGACCACACTCTCGGTAGGAAGATGACCAGCCCCCCACAGCAAAGCCATTTCCAGGAGATCGTAACAAATCAGGGAGGAAAGGCCCAGAAGTCAACGTGCAGGTGCATTGAGGATTACAGAAAATTCCCTGAAAACCGATATTGGGTCCTGAGCTGGAGAAACATCTCTTTTCTTTAACGTAAGAAGTTACTCATATTTCACTATGCGAGAAATATTTCAAATGCCTTGATTGGAAAAACAGGCCCCAGAGGTGAAACGGTGCGTGTGGCTTCTGTCTCTTCTGGGCAGCCACACGAGGACCCGACATTCCACTTCATTAGCTCTGCGATGACAGGGGAAGCTCAGCTCTATGTCAAGCGATGAGGAGCTCGGCTCTGTGAGCAAACATCCCTCATTCGCTGTTGACAAAGCCTTCCTCAAGTAATAAAGGTGATGAAATCCTCCCAACTTCTCTCTTCATCTTATCCCCAGGACAGCCTCTGAACCTCTCATCCTCCAAACCCAGCCCTGTGGATGCAGAGGCCGTGTGCAGATTCCCTCTGCTGTTATCCTTGGCCTCTCAAAGACACCCCCATCGATGGCCCACAAAGGGCCCTGTGTGTGAGCACACACGGCTGTCACTGATAAAGCCAGTGAGCGATGAGCAGTCCTTTTCACACTTCACATCCTTGAGTTTATCCTGTGATTTGTGTGGGTAGCACCTGTTTGCGTGGCCCGCCCTCATCTGAGATTCTGCCCCTTTTCTGCCTGAGCAGGTTGAAACCTTTGTGTGCCCCTCATAAAGCAAAAGCTCACTGCTGAGTTGTGTGTGTCAGTCAAGCTGGCATGTCTACTGTGCTTGCCAAAATACTGCCTGACACTCATGGAAATGTTTTCTAAACTCTACTTTTAGGGGGAAGAGGCTAAGCAATTTAAAGGAAACAAACTGATATCATGACCTTAGAAAAAATAAACAGCGAAACCTCTTCTAGAATCGCTGGGTTCAATGTGCATTTAACCTGGTTTCTTACACTGTCTACATTAACATGGACTCAATGATCCTACCTGGTGTTCAGAATGAACAAGTATTCAAAGACCCCTCATCTAACATCAGAAAGAGACCATGAGGTTCAATATTTTACACTAAAGCAGGAAACAGAACCAAGTGTTTAGAAATAAATATCAACACAGAGTGAATAACAAAGAGAGAGAGAAAGGAATTGACTGGCATTCTTATGGAGGAAAAAAAAAACCTCATTTTCTGATGATGATGGCCAAGACCTTATCCTCTTATTCCTCAGAATCATAGCCTGATCTTCACTGTTCTGCGCACCTGACATCCGTTATCACCATTCTTCCCAGTGGCCCAAAGATGTAGGTCTTTTTTTAGTCTCCTTTCATCAGTGAGAAGACGAAACATGGCCTGATTCTTAAGCTGCCTGGCCTGATGGCAAACAAGCAGGACAGACATGCAGACACACACCATCTTATTGTGCTTCTCTTTATTGCACTTCACAGATGTTACTTGTTTTACAAATTGAAGGCAAAACCCTTCACCAACAAAAAAAAATTGCAACTCACTTCATTGCGATACTTGCTTTATCTAGGGCAGTCTGAAACTGAACCCACAATATCTCGGAGCGATGTCTGTATTTTCAACGGAGGCATGCTCAACTTCAAAGTTTATGTTCTTGCCTTTATGCCAAGCATCCAAAACAAAACTTTCATCTTTTTTATATTGTTGTTTTTAGCACCAATTCTTAACAGTCAATTTAATTAAAAAGTTACTGAGCACATATTCTAGCCTTGGTTGTGAAAGGGAGCACAGAAATAAAAAAGTAACAGCCCCTGACTCTTATTGTGCAAAAAAAAAAAAAAAAAAAACCTTTTCAGGAACTCTTACAGAACAAACACTTTCAGAAATTTTTTCTAATTGGCCTCAAGACAGTAACTTGACTCTCCGATTCTATTTTTTAAAATTAAAGAGCTAATTTAGCTATCTAAATGACAACTCCCACAAAATGTAGCATCCCGTGTTTGTTCATGCATTGAAAGCCCTGACTAATGAAAAAGCTGATGTTTTCTCCTAAAGAAGGAAATAGAAGTGTCTTTTCTTGTCACATCATGAAGATAAGTAAACATGTTATTTAGTGTCAATACAAAGTTATATTAGTTTAGATTCTCATGAGGTATTGCCACATAACGGACCGTAAAAAAGAAGCAACATTGAGCTTTAGCCCTGGATATTCTACATAACAAGGCTGGAGAGCGATTTCTAAAAATCATAATTTCATATTTATAATGGCAATTGCTGAACAGAAATTCTGCAACTCGAGCTAGTTGTGTGAATGAAACTGCTTCGTAGCCTAGAATAAGTTCTGAGAAAAAATTAGTGAGCAAACGTGCATGTTTATGAACATTTTTTTTTTTGGTGTTTTAGGCTCCTGAAGCACCTGGTTGGTATCAGCCTCTGTGGGAGATTACACAGAGTATAAACAGATCCTTGTTTGTAAGTATTCAAAAGGATGTCCTACAATATGCTTTTGTAGGTGAATAAAGCTGGTTATTGTTGAGCCTTTCTTCACCAAAAAATCATAACACTGATTTAGTAGGCCGGTTTGGAAAAAAGCCTAGTAAAACCCATGGCGGGGTTAGTATTTGCTTTGAAAAATTTCTCTGTCCTTAGAGGTACACTGATGAAGTAGTTTCTTTCCTTAAGTGATATTTGCCAAACCACTTCAAATCTGTTTTGGAACAAAATTAAGAATTTTTTTAAAATTCATATTTTTTTAAAAAAATTATTAAATTTAATAAAGTATAATTCAATATTGTCCATGTTCTCTAGTATCCAAAGTATTTGATCTATTAAAAACTTATTGAGAGTAACCATTTCTTAAGCTAATGTCTAATCTGTTATGAGTTCAAAGAAATAGTAACTTCCATAGTAATAGAATAAAAAAGTGCTTTCAATGGCACGTTATGAGGCTGCATTTGACCAAAATGAAACTGAGTGAAGCAGTGAGTGTATAAATGGATGAAGAACTGATTGAGCAACCAGTGAGCTGATTGACCATAGAAGTACAGATTAGCCATTACAAAACAGTCACAGGGATTGAGAGTATAGCAGAGGGTATATAATCAATATTATTGTAATGGCTGTGCATAGTTTCAGATGGGTGCTAGAGTATTTGGGGGATCACTTCATGAATTGTGTAAATGTCTAACTTTTTGAAATTTAAGAAATGAAGAAATGGGGGAAAAA
>PVKZ01007996.1:0-18746 GCA_004027375.1 Macroglossus sobrinus | reverse complement strand
TATGGGACTTCACTCTAATGTAAAACACTCTGACCAAACAGACTATGCTTACATAGAATCCCTGTTTGGGACTCACCAGACTTAGTCTGTCCTTGCACTGAAGTAAAGGATCAGGATCCTGTCAAAGCACTGATACAATACAATCATAGCTTGTGTGTCCATGTGGTTGTGGGTGTCCATCACTAGATCATATCTGAGAGTCAGGAATGAGGCCCAGGTGTGGAATAATTACATGAGCCTTATGAAAAGATACTGCCTCTTCAGCAGGTCGTGACCTCTTCTTCCTTCTTTCTCTTGTCTCTCAGAAAAAATATATATGGTTTGTGCATATGGTATTCCTTCAAGTGCACAATCAAAAAGTGGGAGAAAATAGAAATATCTTTGATCTCAGTTCATAACTATCTGAACCTGTGTGCATATTTTCTTAGATTTCTCACAGAACCATGTCACAACATGAGATAGAGATGGTAGCATTTGGGGGAGGGGAATTATCTTCCATTTCACAAGCATTTGTGACAGCAGAGACCAAGCTGAAACATTCCAAGAGAGAATGGTGTGTGCCCAAGTCCCAACAGATAAGAATGTGGACACCTGAAAAGTTGACTTGGCCAATGTGGAGGAGATGCATGGAGACAAGGGAGCAGAGGATTCAGTCCAGCGAGGGACACTGGGACAGGTCTCATGAAGAACCTTCAGTAGCAGGCTGAGGGACATGAGCAATATTTAGACTCAACAGTGATACTGGGAGAATCTCCTTTACATGGGGTCATGATGAGCTTGACTGGGAACTCGAGTGACATATAATGGTCTCTCTCTCCCCACCCCCCTGTCTCTCTCTTAATAACTTCATTGTTTAAACAGTTTTATGTTCACAGCCAAACTGATTCTCTGGCCCCTTACACTCTCAGTCTCTCTTGCTATCAATACCTGGCACCAGACTGACACATCTCTTACAATTGATGAATGCACATTGACACACAATTATCGACCACGGGCCTTAGTGTAAGTTAGGGATCACTCTTGGTTTTGTAAGCTCCATGGGGCTAGACATGTAAAATGACATGTATCTACTTTTATAGTTTCATACAGAGTCATTTCACTGCCCCCCAAATCCTCTGTGCTCTGCCTGTTCATTCCTTCACACCCCATCCCCTGGCTTCACTGATCTTTTTACTGTCTTTATAATTTTGTCTTTTCAAGAACATCTCACCGTTGCAATCATACAGTATGTAGCCCTTTCATATTCGTTTCTTTCACTTAGTAATATGCATTTAGGCTTCCTCCATGTCTTTTCATGACTCGATAGCTCATTTCTTTTCAGCTCTGAATAACATTTCATAGTCTGGGTGTGCCACAGTTTATTTATCCACTTATTTACTGAAAGATATCTTGGTCGCTTTCGAGTCTGGGCAAGTACGAAGAAAGCTGCTGCAAACATCCTTGTGCAGGTTGTTGTGTAGACATGAGTTTTCATCTTTTTTGGGTAAACACCAAGCAGCTCGATGACTGGACCATAAGAGTCTGTCTCTTTGATTTCAGGAAGATCACAGTCTTCTATTTTAATGGAAGTTGGAGGTTGTTAGAGACTTTCTATGAACACAGGTTTAGGAGTGATAGAACCAGATACCAAGGCTTGGAAAAAGATAATACTATAGAAAATTTAAAATAATTAAAAATAATGAACTATTTTCAAAAACACTGTATCCATGATTCTAATGTTTGAAAACTTTATTCAAACTGTCTGCGTTTTAAAAATAAAGTTACTCAAATGAATGTCTTCGTCAAGTGGGGTACATTCTCCCAAGACTGCAGACATGTCCCAACCCATCTGGCCTTTGGCTCGCTTGCCTGGAGTGGCTTTAGGTTTTCCAGGGGCTCTTTGCATGGTGAGTCCTAATCTGCATGAACTAAGGGTGAACAATCGCAGCCCAGTTATCAAGTAGTTTGACTGAATAAGTAGATGCATTTTGAGTGGGAATGAAGAGCAGATTCACATTTGCATTTGTACTGGCACAAATGGTCATGCGTTCTTCAAGATTGCAGCCTAACAAGGCAGTCCTACTCTCACCAGATACATAGTTCCACCAGTATTCTTGGGTCTGACAGCAGGATGAAGAATGGAGTGATCTGTCTTGTCAAGAACAGAGGGCTCTTGGGCTCTGTGGCTGACCAGGTCGGTTCCCTGGTGACCCTCTGGATTTTTTAGTGGCTGACTCTCTTCTTGGGCTTACTCAAGAGTAATGACTGAAAATGTCTCTCACCTGGTGAAGAAAATAGACATATAAGCACAGTAAGTACAGAGAGTCCCATACTAGGTGAACATAAAAAAGCCCACTCTAAGGTACATTATAACTAAAATGCCAAAGGTTAAAGACAAGCAGAGAATCTGAAAAGCAGCAAGAGAAGAGCAATTAGCTCCCTACAAAGGAGCTCTCATAAGACTGGCAGACAATTTCTCAACAGAAACATTGCAGATCAGAAGGGACTGACAGACAATATGTAAAGTGATCATAACAAAGACCTACAGTAACCAAGATTACTCTACCAAGCAAAACTATTATTCAGAATCAAAGGACTGATAAAGAGCTTCCCAGACAAGAAAAAGCTAACAGAGTTCATCAACACCAAGTCAGTTTTGCAGAAAATGTTAGAGGGACTTCTTTAAGAAGAGGAAGAAGCAAAAATGTTTAAAGATCAAAATATAAATAACAAGTTGGCAATAATTACATATCTACCAATGATTACTTTAATGTAAATGGATTAAATGCTCCAATGCTCCAATTAAAAAGCAGTGTGGCTGAATTGCAGTCTACAAGAGACTCACTTCAGATCGAAAGGCACACACAGACTGAAAGTAAAGGGGTGAACAAAGGTATTTCATGAAAATAGAAAAAAAAAAAAAAACCCTGAGGTAGCAATATTTATACCAGACAAAATAGACTTTAAAACAACGTCTATAACAAGAGACAAAGAAGGACCCAGTAATTCCAATTTGGAGTATTAACTCAAAAAAAAAAAAACCAAAATACTACTTCGAAGGGACCTCTGCATCCATATGTTCATTGTGGCATTGTTTACAGTGGCCAGGATATGGAGGCAACCTGAGTGTTCATCAATGGATGAATGAATAAAGAAGAGGTGATACTTATATACAATTAAATATTAACCAGCCATAAAATAAGAAGAAAAGAAAGAAAGAAAGAAAGAAAGAAAGAAAGAAAGAAAGAAAGAAAGAAAGAAAGAAAGAAAGAAAGACCTTGCTATCTGCAACAACATGAATGAACCTAGAGAGTATTGTGTTGAGTGGAATAAGTCAGACAGAGAAAGACAATTGTCATATGTGGAATCTAGAGCACAGGATTAACAAACAACAGAAACAAGTTCATAGATACAGAGAGCATATGAATGGTTGTCACTTTGGGTGAAGAGGGGAGGGGACTAAGAGGTACAAATTGGTAGTTACAAAATACTCATGGGAATGTAGAATATAGCATAGGGAATATAGTTAGGAGTATTGTAATAATTTTGTATGGTGTCACATGAGTACCGGACTTATCAGGATGATTATGTCTTAAGTTATATAAATGTTTAATCAATGTGTTATACATCTGAAACTGATATAATATAGTACGTCAACTGTAATTGAAAAAAAAGAAGCTATAAATGTTTAGAAAAAAGTGCTTTCTCAATTTGAGGATTCATGTCTTTCACGAATTCTGAAACGATTTCAACCTCATTCTAGATCTTGCCTTTTCCACAATCTATTTTTATTCCACTGAAGTGCTTTGAGACATAAATTGAGCTTTCTCACTCTATCCTCTATGTCTCTTAAGTGTTCTGTCATATTTTTTAATTTCTTTATCTTTCACTCTGTGTTTCAGATAATTTCTTCAGATTTATCCTCCAAGGTTCCCAGTTCTCTCATCAGTGATATAAATATAGCTATCTAATTCTACCATAGAGTTTTATACTTCAAAAGTTATATTTTTTATTGACATTGCCAAAATTCCTGGGAGAGAAAACAAAATCTCTCAAGTAGACTCTTGAGTTAAGTGTAGGTAAAGACCCAGGCAAATGGATGCTGAGGTGTATTGAGCCTGTGCAGTTTTATTAGATAAGTCATCTTCCTCAAAGTCCTCTCTCCATGCCATATGGGCCATAGCCTGAATCACAGGCTCCTTCTAATCCAGTGCATCTCGATGGGGAGCCATTTTCCCCCAGAGGACACTTTTAAATGTCTCGAGTCACTTTGTATTTTCTATCGGAGAGAGAGGAGCACTCTTAGCATCTAGTGTGTAGAGGCCACAGAGGCTGCTAAATATCCTACTGTAGACTGCTTGGCCTTCACCACGACTCCCAATGAACCCGCCTAAAATATCAAGATCTAAAGTTTAAAAACCTTGCCATAGCTTAACCAGTTAGCATGTGTTAAAGACCACTAAGCTCTGGACATGATTCTTTTTCTGTGTGCATATTGAGCTCATTTATAACCTCTGATTCAGGTAAGAGTTGGTTGTGTTTATTGATGCTATACTTAAGTGCTTGCATTCATTATGCCAGCATTTTCCCTTGCCTCTGAATTTTGATGAAGTATGTATAGAGTATGTTTGCCTATAGATTTCAGGAAACAAAAAGCTTAAAAAAATAGGTTGCAGAACAGAGGAGAAGAGGAGAATACAAGCTTCAAATACATTAATATGTTTTATTTTAAATGAGTAGATGGTTGCAACAATATGTGTACATAGGAAATTTCTTCAGGAAGACTATTGCCAGCCATTCCGAAGAATATCCTCTTCATTCAGACCTTTAGTTTTGAAAATGTGACTACAGACATAAGTATCATTTGAACCTATTATCTGACTAAATGTATATCACAGGAGAATACAACGGCACTTATCAGTGAAAAGATGGCAGTTATAATACCTATTGGAAACACGTAGCTCATGTGATTCTGTTTTACCATTTCTCTTCCAAGAGAAAGTTAGGTGGAAAGTCAAGAGTGGTTTGGCCATAAATTTCCACAATAAAATTCCAGTTCATTATAAACAAGATTCAATCACAGATGAGGAAAAGACAGGAGTAGAGATGTTGTAGAACATCTCTCCTGGGCATGGGCCATGAATACAGGTGATGAAAAACACCAGTGAGCCAAAAACCAGTGTGACTGACTTCATAAAGTTCACCAATGATATAAGCCCCTGCCCAGAGTAGATTTCCTTTGAAATGACCCAGCTCCCATTGATGTACCTGGGAAACTCATGCATGGATCCAGAGATATTAACTTCAAAATACAAACTTCCCCAAGTTCTATGAACATAGTGGGAACAACTTTGCTGCCTAACCCCTACACACATCAGGATCTGCTGTTAGCTATGCCTATGCCCAGCACACAGCTCAAATAACTAAACAAGAGGCTCATCATTTCATAGTACAAGCACTTCAAATTAGGGTGATGGAGGACGAGGTAGAGACATCATGAAGTTAAGCCAGGAATACCAAAGAGAAAAAAGAAATAGAATGAATGAGTTCAGGAAGTGTTAAATAGTTACATTGTATTTTTCTTATCCAAAAGTTATATTTATGTGTTTTACATATATACTGGCCTTCAATTAAGGTTCTAAATGCTTTATGTAAGAGTAAAGGATTGGAGAAAATCTATAATCACACTGGGAGCATTAATCTGCAAGGCTTTTTTGGAACATGATTTGACTTTATCTTTCAAAAGTTAAACAATATCTTTTCCCCAACTTTGATTCCTAGAGTGAATACTGAGGTATTTATTAGAGTTGTGGAAATGTATGTGGAGAGATGTTAGTTTCAGCACCATTTATCATAGAGAAAAACTAGAAATAATCCAAATGTTTATGAATAGAGAATGCTTTATTAAATATACTTTAATATAGTTCAGATTACAGTAGAATATTGTATAACCATTACTGAAAATGAACTGTCTGAACAATTTCTGTATTATACCAAAAAAAAGCACAAGGCAAGGGAAATAAAAGCAAAAATAAATGAATGGGACTATATCAAACTAAAATGCTTTTGCTCAGCAAAAGAAACCATTAACAAAGAGGGAACCAACTGAATGGGAGAATGTATTTGCAAACAATGCCTCTGATCAGGAGCTAATATTCAAAAAGCATAAAGAACTCAAACAACTCTATGATGAAAAAAAAAAAAAGAAAAAACCCAGAATCTCATTAAAACATGGGCAGAAGACCAGAACAGACATTTCTCACAAGAAGACATACAAAGGTCCAACAGGTACATGAAAAGATGCTCAACTTCACTAGCTATTAGAGAAATGCAAATCAAAACCACAATGACAATGACATTCCACCTCACTCCTGCTAGGATAGCTACCATCAACAGCAAAAATAATAACAATTCTTAGAAAGATTGTGGAAGAAAAGGAGCCCTCATACACTGCTAGCAGAAATATAAACTGGTACAACCACTAAGGAAAATAGTATGAAGGTTCTTCAAAAAAGTAAGAATAGAATTACTACATGACTCAGCAATTTCTCTTCTGGGTATCTACCTCCAAAATTTGAAAACATTTATTCGTACAGATATATGTACCCTGATAGTCACAGCAGCATTACTCATGGTTGTCAAGACATGAAAATAACCAAAGCATCTTTCAATAGATGATTGGATAAAGAATATGTGGTACATATATACAGCGGAATAGTACTCAACCATAGAAAAGATGAAATACTGTCATTTGCAACAACATGGATAGATCTTGAGATTATCATGTTAAGCAAAATAAGACATAAAGAAAAAATTGAGAACCATATGATTTCACTTATATGTGGAATATAAAACCGAAAACAACAAATAAATAAGACAAGCAGAGATGCATGGACACAGACAACAGTTCAGTGGTTACTAGAGGGAAGGGGTGGGGGTAGATAAAGGTAAAGAGTAAAATATATTATGACAAAAGATTTAACTTTGGGTGGTGAACACACAATGCAATATATACATATGATGTATTATTGAATTGCACACTTGAAACCTATATAATTTTATTAACCAATGTCACCAAAATAAATTTAATAAAAAAGATTTTATTTCAATTATAAAATATATCTTAATTTTTCGAGTATTCAAATAACAACTAGTATCTAAAAACAGAATCACATTCTACATTCTTTCATATCTTAATATCACTTTTTTAAAAATCAATCAATCTTTGAATGCTATAAAAGAGAATACTGAGAGTTACATATTTTCACAATCTTGTGAATAAGTCACTGTGTTACAGAAACAGATATTTTATTCTGAAAAACCCCCTCTATATTTTTAAAGGTGATACTGTGGTATTTGATAAGAAGAAGCTATAAGTCTGTCATCATAAAGAAATAAGGGATTGATTACATCAAATTACCTTGAATCTGAAGTAACAAAATTTATTTTCTTCAATTTAATATGAGAATCCTGATCCTATTTTCTGTTTTCAGTAGTGTATAAAGTAATTTCATGGGAGCTGTTTTGCTACAGCATTGTTAAAATCTAGAGCTGAGTCTAGGACAGTAAATGAATACATGTTTGAATCACTATTCTTATTCCTCCCTACACAACATTATGAAGAATATTTAGCATTAATCAAATATCAAGAGAAATCTGTCCTTTGTTTTAAAAATAACAATATAAATAATAAATGTAAATAATAAAGTATTATGATTCTAAATTTGGAGATTTTCAAATTCCCACAATTGAAGAATGACTTAAGCTTAAAGTGACAAAGATAAAAACGACAGAGGTAAAGACAGAGATCAAAATGCAATTTGCTGTGGGGAGATAAAAATCAATGCCAGAAATGGGCTGGAAGAGAATGAAATCTGATATTTTAGCCATCTGATACACTAGTGCAAAGTCATGAAACCTTTGACTACTATTAAGCAGCAATACAGCAACTTAGACATATAACCAAAAAGAAAAAAAAAATCGAGGAGTAGAGTTAAACTATATTTGTCAAACAATGTTACAAATAAATAAAAATAATAATGTTTGTTGAAAATGACAGGGACTTCCAATACTACCTATTTCTATGGTGATACAGAAGTGAAAGATGCACCTGACTCCACAGCCTCCTGGGCTCATCCAAGGAAATAATTTTTAAAAAGCTTTTAAAGGGTTTATTATTTATAATTATAATCTAAAGCATCACTGTATACACTATAAGTTTAATTTGAATCAAATTATTCTATTCAGAAGAATTATTTCACACTAACATGAACATATGTTGAAAGAAAAAAAATTAAAATTTAAATAACAAAAATATGATTTTGGCCACCATGGCAGCTGCATTGTTTTGATATTTTTATTCATTGAACAGTGAATCTCAATTAGACAAAATCAGAAGAATATGAATAAAGCAAATATCTTGAAAGAAATTATGTTGTGCTACTTTCTCAGAAAATGTGGTATTTGAGTTTTGAGAGTTATATTTTTCTCAAGCATACAGTTCTCAAAAGAAATATCACTACGCTACAATTTTTTGCTGAAAACACTCATGACTCTTTAGTTCCTATATGAAAAGAACTGTGAAATGAGTGATTGACTTGGGTGGGTGAACTTCTGGTTTAGTGACATTATTTTGTATATACTTGTGCACATAGAGAAACAGAGAAACCAGAAGTATGTATTGAGCCTAAAGCTGGGAAGTCTCTATGAGAATAGTTTATACTAGTTCATATTTGTAGTTAGCACCTTTTCCCTCACCCTCAGTTGTCAAATATCTTCACCTGATCTTCAGTGAATTAATCACCACTCTGAAATGGAATGACTTTATATTGACTAGGGAAGAGAGGAGATCTTTCTAGTACTGTCTATTATCAGACATCTTCCAATCTATATAGTTTATAAGTCCTAGAAATTTCTGATCGCCACTTAGACACTTCACCCTTGATGCAGGCTGCCTAAGTTGTCTAGAACAGAACCAGCTCAGAACAAAGAAAAGCCCAGCTTCTTGGGATCCATCTTGCTTTATAGCAAACCTAATAGAAGTACAGCTTCCAGTGTGTGTTACAGCAATGTTTGAAAAGAAAGAACATAGCCAAAGATGTATGAAAGGGTAAATGTTTAGAGGAGTATTGACCTGTGTATTATTTTATTCATTGGACTAAGCCTTCAGAATCCCTACTAAACAAATGTCTCCCTCACCATAGTAAGCATTCTACCACTTGATGACCCCATCTTGGTCTATAACTGCCATTTTTCAACATTTTTGTAAATAAAAATGGCTTTAAAATTACTGTTAGATTCAAATTCTCCACCCCCCCAAAACAAAGGCTCTTGAATAGCACTTTAACAGTCCTCAGTCTCCTCATTTTTGTTTTCTACAATGCATTTGAATCCAAACTGCTCTGGGTGCTACTGCAAGGCTTTTAAAAGAGTATAAAATGAAATACTAACATTTTTTACGTACTTTTTATATTTGTATTTTTAAATTAGAATTGACATTCAATGTTATTTTATATTAGTTTCAGGGGCATAGTGTAGTAGATAAATACCAACATTTTGATTTTAGAGTTGTCTATTTTATTTAATATTTATTTATTTAGTTATTATCTTTTAAATTAGGTTAATTTTTATAGTGACATTGGTTAATAATATCCAATAAGTTTCAGCTGTACACTTTAACAGTAAGGCATATATATATTTACAATGTGTGTTCACCTCCCATAGATAGATTTCTGTCATCGCATATTTGACCCCTTTTCCCCATCTACATCCTACCTCCTCCCCATCCCTTACCCTCTGATAACCACTGGTCCTTTGTCTATGTCTATGAGTCTCTGTCTGTTTGTTCTGTTCATTTGTTGCTTTTAGGTTTATATTCCACATATAAGTGGTATCATGTGATTTTCAACTTTTCCTGACTGGTTTATTTCACTTAGCATGATTATCTCAAGGTCCATCCACGTTGTTGCAAATGGTAGTATTTCATCTCTTCTTATGGCTGAGTAATATTCCATTGTATATATGTATCACTGCTTCCTTAGCCAATCATTTTCATAGGATACTTCAGTGGCTTCCATGTCCTGGCCACTGTGAATAATGCTGCTATGAATATCAGTGTGCAAAAATCTTTTTGGATATGGATTTTCAAGCCTTTGAGGTAAATATCCAGTAGAGAAATTGCTGGCTCATATGGTAGATCAATTTTTAGTTTTTTGAGGAACCTCCATAGCATTTTTCATTGTGGCTGTCCAATTTGCAGTCCCACCAGCAGGGCCTGAGGGTTCCTTTTTCTTTGCATCCTCTCCAACATTAGTTATTACTTGTCCTTTTGATTATAGCTATTCTAACAGGTGTGAGATGGTATCTCATTGTAATTTTGATTTGCATTTCCCTAATATATAGTGAAATGCCATTTGAATGTCCTCTAGGGAGAAGTGTCTGTTCATGTCGTCTGCCCATTTTCTAATTGGATCATTTTTTGTTGTTGTTATTGAGTTGTATGAGTTTTTTGTATATTTTGAATATTAGGCTGTTACTGGAGGTGTTTCTTGCAAATATATTTTCCCATTCGGATTGTTCTCTCTTTACCTTGTTTATGGTTTCTTCTGTTGAACAGAAGCTTTTTAGTTTGATGCCTCATTTATCTATTTTCGCTTTTACTTCCCTTGCTTGACGTCAAATTCATAAAATCCTCTTTGAGCCCAAGGTCCCTGAATTTAGTTCGTATGATTTCTTCTATGTACTTTATTGTTTCAGGTCTTATATTCAGGTCCTTAATCTATTTAGAGTTAATTATGGTGAGTGGTGATAGAAAACATTCTAATTTCATGTTTTGCAGGTGGCCTTCCAGTTTTCCCAGCACCATTTATTGAAGAGACTCAATAAACCCAGCCTAAAATCTCAACAGAACTAAGGTCTAAAAACCTTGCCCTAACCTAACCAGTTTGCATGTGTTAAAGACCACTAAGCTCTGGACATGACTTTTTTTTCTGTGTGCATATGTGAGCTCATTTATAACCTCTGATTTAGCTAAGAGTTGGTTTTGTTCATCGAGGCTGTACCTGTGTGCTTGCATTCATTATGCCAGCATTTCCCCTGCTTTTGAGTTTTTACAGAGTATGTACAGAATATGTTAGCCTACAGATTTAGGAGAGCTTACAACTTCAAAATAGGTTGCAGAACAGAGCAGAAGAGGAGACTATAAGCTTCAGGCACACAAATATGTTTTATTGTAAATGACTAGATGGTAGCAATAATGTCATGTGTACATAAGAAGTTTCTTCAAGAAAACTATTACCCGCCTTTTCAAAGAGTAAGCCCTTCATTCAGATCTTTTATTTTGAAATTATGACTACAGTATAGGCTACATTTAAACCCACTGTCTGACTAAACCTATATCACAGGAGAACACAATGGCACTTATCAGTGATAAGACGCCAGTTGCGATTCCTACTGGGAACACATAGGACATGCGTTTCTGTTTTACAATTTCTCTTCTAAAAGAAAAGTTAGGTGGAAAGTCAAAGCTGCTTTGGCCATAAAATTCCACAGTAAAATTCCAGATCACTGTAAGGAGGGTACAACCACAGCTAAAGAAAAACAATGAGGCAGAGATATTGTAATACATTCGGCGGAATTTTGGGTATGGGCCATTAATGTAAGTGACAAAAAATGCCAATGAGCAAAAAACCAATGCAGCTGACTTTATAAAGTTAGCCAGCAATATCATCCCCTGCCCATAGTAGATTTCATTTGAAATGACCCAGCTCTCATTGATTATAAGGTACCTTTGCAACTCATGCATGGAGCCAGATATGTTAACAACTTGTAAATAGAAAGCATCCCAAAGTCCCAAGAACACAATGGGATAAACTTTGTTGTCCAACTCCCACACGCGCCAGGATCTGCTGTTGGCTATGCCTATGCCCTGTGCCCAGCTCAGATAACCAAACAAGAGGCCTATCATTTCATAGTACAAGCGCTTCAAATCAGGGTGACTGAAGATGAGGTAAAGACATCATGAAGTCAAGCCAGGAACACCGAAGAGAAAAAAAAAAAAACACAGAATGAATGAGTCACATTTAGCGAGTGTTAAATAGTTACATCTTGTCTTTCTTGTCTCAAAGTTATATTTAAGTGTTTTACATATGTACTGGCCTTCAATTAGAGTCTAAATAGTTAATGTAAGAATAAAAAAATGTAGAGAAATCCATGACCACTGTGGAACTATTAATCTACAAGGCATTTTTGGAACACAAGTTAACAATATCTTTAAAAAGTTAAAATGTTCATACCTCTTCCCAACAAATTCGATTCCTGGAATTAATACTTAAGTATTTATAAGAGTTGTAAAAATGTATTTGGAGAAACGTTAGTGTCAGCACCACTTATCATAGTGAAAAATTGGAAATAACTCAAAAGTGAATATATGTTACATACAGAATTATAGTGGAATGTTACATGGCTGTTACCAAGAACGAGCTGTCCAACAAAATTTCTGTACTTACCAAAAAAAGAAAAATGAGTATTACAGGTGATTACTTTCTTTGGACCATTTGTGTCTAAAGAAAGACAGACACAATTTTCCTCATATAGGCATATAGATATGTGCATACTTAAAAAGAAAAACTTAA
The DNA here is from genome assembly GCA_004027375.1 of Macroglossus sobrinus. Taxonomy (NCBI): domain Eukaryota; kingdom Metazoa; phylum Chordata; class Mammalia; order Chiroptera; family Pteropodidae; genus Macroglossus; species Macroglossus sobrinus. Next base: position 6,135 of record PVKZ01007996.1, on the reverse strand, counting down.
AAAATTCATTTTAGGGAGATCAGTTGAGAGGGGTAAAGACTTCCATTCTCAATGACATGTTTTTCTGTAATTTCTAAAGTTTTTAATAAAAAACACATTGTTATAATTAAAAATAAATATGACCTTAAAATCTGTGATATTTCTCACACAAGAAATCATACCTGTTTCCTTTTTTAACCATCACCTGCTCAAAATTCCCACCTTTAGACGTTCTCTTCTTTCAGATGCAACTTAAAAATACCCTGATGTATTTTGTTTCAAGTAAATATTTCCTATGAAGCAAAATCTAGATTATGGACCAACATATTTGGATTTCTTTTCAATTTAAATTCTTGGGAGTAAGTGGCAGGGCTAATTTGAAAATGATATTCCCAAGGCTTATCCTTCTGTTCATTAGCATAAGGGAATGAAGAGTTCTGCTCAGACTGGATACCATAGGCAACTGCCAATGCAGGAGATTTTAGGGGCCTCCAACATACACCTCCTTGCTGTGAAGACTGATATTCACAAGAGTGTATCTACCGTTTTACAATCTCCTGAGGATTGTGCCCTCTAACTGCACGAGGCCAGCAGTGTTACTACTTGGGAAGTTCCATTACCAGTGTGTGGTGGGGTTGATGGCCAGTACGATTACCTCACTCTGTGAGAATAATAACTTCTTGCCAACAGAGGGCTCAAGGAATGAAACTCAGGATCAGTAACTTTTTTCGCAGTGAAGAAATTGAGGAAAATATTACATGGAAAATGTACCAGTTTAGAAATGTCTTGGTGGGTCTGCATTTGCAACAAGTGGAGCGGGGACACATTAGTCCTGGAGACCAAATTTGAAAGACTCCATATATCTTATTTTAAAATTTACCGATCAGCCATGGAGAAGGACTCAAGAGTTGAGCGTATGGAGAATGGCAGATAGTCTTCGTAACAGCAGGAAATGTTGAACAGGAATGGGAAAAGATCCAGTCAAAATCTAACAATCCATAAAAACAGATGAACCACCTACAGTAAAAGAGGTATGGTTAGATAGAGTTTTGGACTCTGAACAATGCCCAACAAATCCTTGCCTCTCACCAAAGTTTTCTTACATGTGGATCTTGTGCTTTGTACAGGGCATGCCCTATCTCAAGCTCCTTAAGAATATTCACACATTTAATCCTCATCACAGCCCACTGATAAATGTATAATTATGATCCCCATTTTATAGACAAGGGAACTGAGCACAGGGGTTATGTAACTTACTCAAGGTCACATCAATATAAATGGCAAAGCCAGGCTCCTAAGCCCTTACTATTGACACAGTGTTTGCTGGCTCTCCTAATACTGGGAGGTATTTATTCACAGAAAAATGTATTAACATCCAAGATAAGAAAAAGCTGAAGGAGTTCATCACAACTAAAGCAGTATTACAAAAAAATGTTAAAGAGACTTCTAAAAAAGAAGAAGAAGAGGAAGAAGAAGAAGAAGAAAAAGAAGAAGAAGAAGAAGAAGAAGAAGAAGAAGAAGAAGAAGAAGAAGAAGAAGAAGAAGAAGAAATAAGAATAAGAAAATATTGCAAAGAAAATAGTTCTCACTTACAAAAGGAAACATAATTAAAGCAGAGGATTAACTAACACTAAATCTGGTTAAAAGGTAAGATGGCAAAGATAGGAAGATCACGTTTAATAACAAGAGTACATTAAAAGATACACATAAAACTCAGACATAAACAAGTAAAAAACAATGACAAAAGCATAAATATGGGGGGGAGTGAAAATGGTAGTGATTTTAGAATGTGTTTGAACTTAAGTGGCCATCAATTTTATATAAACTGCTATAAACATAGCTTGGTACATATGAAGCACATGAAAACTACAAACTAAAAACCTATAAGAGATACACAAGAAATAAAGGAAAAGATATCCAAACACAACAATGCAGGAAGTCATCAACATTCAAGAGGAGAGAGCAAGAGAATGAGAAGAAAACAGACAATAAAAAAGCAATCAGAAAACAGTAAGATGCCAATAATCACATACCTATCAATAATTACTTTAAATGTAAATGGATTGAATACTCCAATTAAAAGGAAAATGGATAAAGAACTGGTACATATATATAATGGAATAATACTAAGTCATAAAAAGAATGAGATGTTACCATTTGCAACAACACGAATGGACCTTGAGGGTATTACACTAAGTGAGATAAGTCAGAATCACAAATATTATATGATTTCACTTACATATGGAATCTAAAAAATAAAATTAATAAATAAACATAGCAAACTTACAGACAGAGAACAAACTGATGGTTGCCAGAAGAGAAGAGGGTTAGGAGGCTGGGTGAAAAGGTGAAGAAATCAAGAAGTGCAAATTGGAGGAAGATCGGTCATGATTGTGTAGAAGGTAGATGCTGTGCATGCCTCATCTTGGACCATAGCAAAATTGTAAAGAAACTACAGAGCAATCATCACTGTGAGTTGTCCAAGGTCTGGCTGAAGAGAAGTCATACAACTGGAGACATACATAAGAGGTCACCTCGAGGCTAGTAGGAGGGGCAGAGATGTCCAACAGCCTGGTCTCACAACTATGTGTGATGATTCAGAATCAGGAGGGGTCTTGGCTGTACACTGGGCTCCTCAGCCCAGGGTTCCAATACTGGGAAGAGAAGTCCCCACAACTCCTCGCTGTGGAAAATCAGCAGGGACTGTAGATAAGTGAGACAGGGGAGAGCTGAAGTTACAAATGTTCCTCTTATAGAGCCCATGCTTGGACTTACTTGCTGATGGACTCACTCACCCTGAGTTCCAGCATTGGGGTAGCTCCTCGAGGAGTGCCAGGAACTTATGAGAAGACACTAAGTTGTTGGTCTTCAGCGTGAGGCCTGGAAGGATGGCTTTCTCCTGGACAAAAGTACTGGCAGTATCCACTGTTCCTTTGTTGATCCCTCCCTGCTTCCAGAATGCAATGCTGGCATCCTCCATATCTGAGTCTCCATCAACCTAGATAACACAGGTTTCTCCACCTGAGTGATTCCCTGAGACTCTGCCTCTCCCCCTCTCCCAACTTGTGTCCCAACTAAGCTGCCTCTAGTGTTTTTTTTTTTTTTTCATACAAATGGTCTGTCTTGGCTCATGTTGTGTACTTTCCTAAACTCTCTCAAAGGTTCACAAAATCTGAAAAGCAGGGTCTGGCCTCAGCATGACTTGTACCACTTGCTGAGCAGCACCAAGTCTGGCACTAGTGGCAACTGGCCTCGGTTTCTGGCTTGGCCTCTCAATGCACCTATAAGCCCAGCATGAGTGGCAGCCATTTGTAGATTGCTTGCTGACTCTTTCCAGGTGGCCCTGGAAGTGTATAGGCTGCAGCTAAACTTGGCCTACAGTTGGGCCCCTCCCAGGAGGCCCTTGGGCCAGCACATCTGGTGGCCTGCTTTGACTGGCAATGGAGCTGCAGCACCAGCCAGGGCTGAATCTGAAAAGGACATGCATGAAGGGCATATTGGGCAGGCACCAGAGCACTGGTAAAATGAATCCTGCTCCATAGGATTAGCTCCTCACCAGCCAGTCCTCATAACAAATTAGCCCAAGGATCAGCTACATCAGAAGGGAACACACAACCCACAGAAGGAACATACATTGAGCATCTCATTCAGGTGATCAGAGAAAGCAGAGACATTGGGCCCCTGGTAGATAAAGCCATCCTACTAAGACCAGGAGGCTTAGGAACCCTACCTAATACATAGAAACAAATACAAGGAGGCAGCCAAAATGGGGAGACAAATAGACATGTGGAGGCAAGCAATCTACCAGATACAGAGTTCAAAACACTGGTTATAAGGATGCTCAAGGAACTTAGGGGAAGAGTAGATGACCTCAGGAAGAACATTAACAAAGAGACAGAAAACATAAAAATCGAAATAGAAAACATCATGGGGGGATAATCAGAAATTAAGAATCAACAGATAGAATAAAGCAGAGGATAGGGTAGAGGACGACACCCAATCAGAACAGCAACAAGAAAAAAGAGAAAAAAGAGAGAGAGAGAGAGAATAATTTAAGAGGCCTCTGGGACAACATGAAGTACAACAACATTTGCATCATAGCGGTAAAAACTATTAAAAACTATTTCAAGAAATAATGATGGAAAACCTCCATAACCCAGTGAAGGTAATAGACACACAAGCCCAGAAAGCACAGGAAGTGCCAAGAAGGATGAACCCAAAGAGGCCCATACCAAGAGACAGCATAATTAAAATGACAAATGTTAAAGACAAAGAGAGAATCTTGAAAGCAGCAAGAAAAAAGTAATTAATTATCTACAAGGCAACTCCCATAATACTGTCAGCTGATTTCTTAACACAAACTTTTCAGGCCCGAAGGGTTTTGCACAAAATATTCAAAATGATGAAAAGTCAGGACCTACAACCAAGATTACTCCACCTAAAAAAGCTATTGTTCATAATTGAAGAACAGATAAAAAGCTTCCTAGACCAGAAAAAGCTAAAGGAGTTTATTACTACCAAGCCAGTATTAAAAGAAATGTTGGAAATGTATCAAAAAATAATTGAATAAATGAATGAATCAAATACATGAATAAAGAATGGCTATAACTGAATATCTATCAACAAATACTTCAAATGAAAAAGAATTAAGTGCTCTAATCAAAAGATAGGATGGCTGAATGGATAAGAAAACAAGACCCTTACATATGCTGCGTACAAGAGACTCACTTCAGATTAAAAGACGCACACAGACTAAAAGTAATGGGATAGAAGAAGATATTTTATGATGGACCTAAAGGGTACTATGCTAAGTGGAGTAAGTCAGATAGAAAAAGCAAATGCCATATGATTTTACTTACACGTGGAATCGAAAAAACAAAATAAACAACAACAACAACAACAAAACAGAAACAAACTCACAGATACAGATAATACTCTGAGGGTTAGCAGATGAAAAGGGGTTGGTGATAGGTGAAAAACGAGGAAGAGATTAAGAAGTACAAAATGATAGTTAAAAAATAGTCATGAAGATATAAAGTATAGCATAAGAAATATAGCCAATAATATTGTGATAACTATGTATGGTTTCAGATGATACTAGTTTTATTGAGGTGATCACTTCCTGAGTTATACAAATGTCTAATCACTATGTTGTACACCTGAAACTAATATAATATTGTATGCCAACTGTAATTGAAAAAAACTTTTAAATCTTTTTAAAGAGGATCTACAAATAGACAAAGCCCATGTCAGTTATAATAATAGCCAGATGGATGGGGCCTTCTCAATGTTCCATAAATAATGAAATTGAATCTTGAAGGGTAGCAGCATATCAGGACATAGAAATACTTGCATCCTCATCTTTTTTATCTCAGTATGGCTGAAGACTTTCTAAAAGCTCATGTTTAATCAACAATAACACCAAAATTACAAAGTATTGGCAAGGATGTGGAGAAATTGGAATCATTGTACATTGCTACTGGGAATATAAAATGGTACAGCCACTGGGGAAAATGGCACAGTGCAAATAAAGAAATATAAAAAAAAAAAAGAAAGAAAAAAATGGTCCAGTGATTTCTCAAAGAATTAAACATAGAATCATCTCTTCTGTCTGGACATACACCCAAAGGAAGGGAAACTAGAGATTCAAACAGGTATTTGCATATCTATGTTTATAGCAGTATCATTCACAATAGCCAAGAGGTAGAAACAACCCAAATTTCCATCGACGAATGGATTGACAAAATGGGGTGTATCTACATAATGAAACATTCATTATTCAGTCTTTAATAAAAAGGGGATTCTGACATATGCTACAGCATGAATGAACCTTAAAGACATTGAGCTGAGTGAAATAAACTGACACAAATGGACAATACTAGATGATTTTATTTAAATGAAGACCCTAAAGGAGTCAAACTCATAGAGACAGAAAGCACAACAGTAGTTGCCAAGGGCCGGGGATGGGGGTAGAGGTATAGAAAGTGAGGGTTCAATAGAGACAAAGTTTCAGTTTGGGAAGGTAAGAAAGTTCTGGAGATGGATGGTGGCAATGGTTACACAATCATGTCAATGTCTTTAATGATCCTAAACTGTACACTTAAAAATGGTTAAAATAGTAAATTTTATGCTCTGTATATTTTACCATGATTAACA
>PVKZ01007995.1:17500-18751 GCA_004027375.1 Macroglossus sobrinus | reverse complement strand
GTCTATTGAAAGGTCCTTGCAAGAGAAGATGAAACTCTGTCTTCAGTTCCTCAAAGTTTAGAAAGAGAAGAGGAGTCTGTAGAATAGAAATAAACTTTGGTGAAGGTGGGAACAACATGGAACACACACACATTCAGGCTGAGTGCAGCCACTGCTCATTTGTTGCCAGGCTTCACCTAGGCAGAATAGATAGTTGCTGGGATCAATAATCAGGGAGATAGAGGAGAGTGCATGTTTAGTTCATTAACTTCCAAAGAATCAGGGCACATGGTTACTCCCTCAATTTCTTCACATTAACTACACTTTCTGTTAGTTGTCCGACAGCAGGTTCTGTTGGTTAGAGGGATTTGAGCCTCCACAGCTGTCAGGTGGGAGTAGGTCTTGAATGTTCCAGGTGTTACCTGGGAGAGAAGAAGTGCACTGATCATTTGGTGGTGAGGAAGAAAAGGCACTCATGTGCACTCACCAAGGGTCTTGTGTTGAGGGAGATGTTCTTATCTCGGGCATCTTCTCCAGGGTATCCAACTTGCCCTCCTACAAGCTTGGTTCTGCAGTGTTTGAGAAAGTACGTGTGACATGATATAGAGGCCTCAGTTATTCTGGGGTCTCTGTTCTACTGGAGAAATATTTCCTGTCCCAGATTAATTGCAAATCAACGTATTGACCCTGCAGTATTCACTTAACCTCTCTGAATGTCTTACCCTCAAGCATAGAGATAGGCTTTAGCCCTATTTACCCACCCCATGTGACTGATGTGAAATCATAGGAGATGAAAATAGAGACTCTCCATGAGTTGTAGAGCATACGCCTACGTAAAGGATGAAGAGAAAAACTTAAGATTCTTTACTACACCGGAGTGATCTCAGTACATCTGCATTCAAGCCCCAAGTGTGTAGCTTCTTCTTCCCGGTATTCCACTATGAAACACTTAGATATCACTTAGGAAGAACTATTTCTCTTTGCTACATATTTACCTGTATTTGATCATTTGTCATCTCCTCAAATATTATATGTTGGTTTTATGAAAATTTGAATGGCAATGAGGTGAATTGAGGACAAGGACCCACAAGACTTTTCAGGCTCTGTGACTTCTGTGTAAGATTTGAACCCAGTTCATCAGACATCAGCACCCATGGTCTCACTCTCTAGGCTGTGACACCTTTCAGTATGGCCTCACCTAAACAATAATGTGCATCACCTAAAAAATCTGGTAGGTGTTTTAAGTGCACACTCATCTCCATGATCTTCCTG
>PVKZ01007995.1:0-15000 GCA_004027375.1 Macroglossus sobrinus | reverse complement strand
GCATATATATGTCATCTATGCTTTTATGAAATATTATGTTTCTACATGGCAGAATGATGAAGAATGCAGATTTTGCAGTTCCACTCTTGCTCGGCCACTTAACATAATCGTAATCATTAACATGTTACTCGACTATCCATCCAATGAGAATATAATGTGTACTACCTTATGGGTCCATTGTCAGAAACAGATAAAATAAATGAAGTGCTTTGAAGAAGGCCTAACGCATGAATATTTCATAGATGCTGATGGCTATTGTGATACATGCATATTACAGCGATTATTGTGTACCTTGTATACTTAATCCTAAATTGCTCCTAAGGTGGTAATTTTCAGCTGAGGAACACATATGCAGAGTTTAATATCTCTGTTCCTTGCCCACGTTACTTAGAGTTATAAAAAGATCATTGGGATTCAGACTGCAGTCTTTCTCATTCAAAGCCCAATATCAATGTCTATGTGATATTGTTTTACTTGTTGAGAATATCTTAATCAGGAAATACGGGGTCCAATTTTACACTTCCACAAGTTTTCAGAAAAAAATGATTTAACAAAATGAGCTGATCTCAGGTCTGTATATTGTGTAACATAATGAATAGTCTGCTTATTTCACACAATTCAATAGCTTATTTCACACAATTCAATAGCCAATAAAATTTATGGAAAACTTCCGCCTGCATCAGGGTAGATAACAGTGTCCTAAATCTGGGAATCAACAGTGAGATGCTATGTCAGGACAATGGAGAGCACCCCTGACCTCACCCCTTTCCTGAACAAACAAGTATTTGCAATTCTCTGTACTTACCGTGTTGAGGTCAAGTTTAGGCATTTGGTTTTGTTCTTAATCAGGCATGCAGGTGTAATGATAATTAAGACTTAGTGAGATGAAATTCTCATTTCTTCCAAAACTCAGCTTTTGGTCTTTCTTTTGTAGGAGGCCTTTTGGTTCTACCCATTGAGCTGTGGTTGGCCGTAGTCATACAATCTTATAGTTCACCTAGGACACAGGAGATTGCCTGGCCGCCAGTGACTGTTCTGATTTCATCTGTGGAGTGCACTATCTTCCTGCATGTGGTCATCAGTTGCATTCTGGTGTCTATCTCAGTTGTCTCGGAATGTTCTCTGGTCTCTAAACTCATTCCTGTTGTACATGTGAGTAATGAGTTATGGATGTTTATTTTGTTTTGTTTTGTGTTAAAATAAGGTTCTTTGCCTACTAATGCTGTAAGCAGTGAATAAGTTGAAGGATGATAGATTCCTTGCATGACTAGAGCTAGAATAAAACAAAGAGATTATCACCCAGGTATCTGGCTGAACAACAATTTGCACCAAGTATTGCTGACTGTCAGTGCATTAAGAAATACAGATTAGGGAATGGGTGTCCGACTCAGATAACTCCACAGTGTGTTTTGGAGTTAAATCTACATCTTCATGATAGGATACCGGGAAAAGGAGTATGTGTTACCTTAGAGACTGAGAAAGGCTTCACAACAGAGCTGACATCTGACCTGGATCGGATTCTCACCCCAAATCAGGTCCACATCAGATGGCAGCTCTGTTGTAAACACTGAAATCATGAACACTGGCAGAGAGATAGTAAGAGAGAGCAAATTAAAACAGTGATGTGCATGTATGTGTATGATTTTTAGGTCGGCAACATGTTTACTATGAATAGTACCCAGGGCTGGTGAGAATGTAAGGAACTGAGCACTGTCCCAAGTTGGTGAGAGTATTAAAAGTCAACACTCTTACTGCTGCATGCCTGCTCTACCGAATTACTTATGCAAGCTGGAAAATGGCTGTTGATAAATTTAATATATACTGTATTATTAATAGAGTATGTATATAAATATATATACTGTCATATATAAATATATTGAAGTCTGTATATTGATATAAATTTAAATATAAATTATGTACATGTATTTTATATGTAATATATGTAAATAATTTATCTCCAGATTGGTTTCTAATTAAGTAATGAGACAAACAAAACTTTTCGTCACTAGAGAAATAAAGAAACAGATATTGGAACACAGAGTACTACGTAGCTGTTCAAAACCATGAGTAAACTATATTCTTAGCTTTGAAAAAATGATCACGATATATGAAAGGTGACAATCACTGGCAGAATATTTTAGTATGTTTCATATCACTTTTGGAAAAGAAAACACATATAGGCATAGTAATATCTGCAAGCAGAGTAAAAGTCTTAACACATGATAGCAGCCCAGCTAAAACTATTTTTTTTATTTCAACAAGAAATACTGTTTATATACTAATATTGTTGATTCATTATAACACGGATAGGTTTTATTTGTTTGTTTGTTTGTTTGTTTGTTTGTTTGTTTGTTTTACAGTTACTAATCAACCTTTGAAGCAAAGGTTATTCATTTAATTCTCGGAGGAGCTGGCAGTAGATTTCATGTGGATGGAGATATTGAAGAAGATGGTTGTTCAAAGTGCCTTTCCAGAAATATATGTTACTAGAATTCATAACTAAATATTCCTATTAAATATTGGATATTGAATGATGGAAAACTAAAAAATATTACATAGTTTTCAAAAATCTGTTTCTCTCATATCTAAATAAATGTATATAAATTTATATATATACTTTTTAATTCAATTTTACAGGAAAAATCACTCTCTAACGTTCCAGTTTGACAATTTGACCAATTTGTGTTTGTTTCATTAATAAACTGCTAAACTTAACCTTTCACTATAACATGTAAATAAATCAATTTAGACAAAGTCGTGAGTAGGGTTATGGACTTATTCCAGAAGTGCAGTTTCCAGGGTGAAGTATTTGAGCAGGACTAAAGAGCACCTGGTTCAAATATGAACACAAATTCAAGAAGCACAAAGCAGAGAGTTTTCCCCACGTAAGTAGAGTCCGTGTAAGAAATGCTATGACGAAGAAGCTGAAGAATCTGTGATTAGGAACCTGTGTGAGAAGGTGCAGGATGTGCCCATTACAACTGGAATGTATGAGAACATCAATTATAAATTCTAGTAAAACACATCTGAAGAAGAAATTAATGGACCAAATATGAGGCCAGTTAAGACAAGGCATAACTTTGAGCATATGGCGGTTAATTGGTTTTTAAATGGGACACGTGAAACCATTTCCTTAGAATCGCCCAGGGCTGATATTTCTTCACTGTGTCTTGGAACTCTTGTGGAAAGAAAAAGTTATGCAATGATAATAGCACATATACTGTTGAGTAAAAATACAAAGAAAGCATGAAATTGAAATTATATTTCCAGAAAAAAATTTAATTTTATAAAACTTAGTTTAAAATAATGGAAGAAACAAATGTAATTTTTTTAAAAATGAAAATAATGGGAGCATTGACAGAATCTGGGAGGTATGATGGGGAAGACATGGATTTGGTTATCAATTATGATCAGACCTAACAAATAGTATATACATAGAGGTATGTCTAAACATGATGGATCCAGAATTAGGGCTTAAAAGGAAATTTTACAAGCTATAAATGTGAGCACCAGGCACATTAAACATAGTCTGGTGGAGCTAAAAGACATGGGTGATACAGGCCATGTGAAGGTACATTTTATGTGCCCAAAGTCTTCAACATTAATGAAATATCAATGCAGAAAGAAAGGTTTTAAACCAGTTATTTGGAGTTTAGATTTCATATGTGAATTAAAAATAAAATGGAAAATGGTCAGTGTGTTAGGTGAGTGGGTGTGGTAGGAGACTTTTTTTGTATTCTGTACTATTCAGTGCCATTTGATTTGTTGCAAAACACCATACACGAGTGCATCATCTATAACTTAAATAGTTCCGAGGAGTAACCGACTCGTCTCTGATCTCTGTGCATTTGAGTCGCCTTTGATAGGCCCTTCTGAAGAGTACAGAGGAACAAATCAATTTAGATGCAGAAGAGAAAACACAAGTTGAAACTTGTGGTGCTGTTGAAGCAGGTATCTCTGGCTGGCCTTTGGTTTTCATGTAGAAACTGTCTTGGTTTAGCGACTGTGTCTGTGGCGTTTTTCAGCTTCAGAGAAAGCTATTAGATGTGTAACACACAAACCTTGAAAACACATCCTCTTCAACAACCAAGAAAAGTTGTTCGGTATCAAATCCATATGTTCATCAGCCTGTCCGTCAGTCTGGCTGCCCACCCTTTCATGATCCATCCACAGATACATGTGCGAGCTCTAAGGTAGAAGTGAATTCCAAAGCTTCTGTTCCTACTCTCTTATCAAATGTTCAACACACTAATCTTGTCTCGTGTGACAAAGTATCCAGCTCACTTTCTTCTCCAACCTAATTTTTCACTTATCTTCCAGTACACCCTCCATTTCTCTCAGGAAGATTTTGTCACTTTCCCCCACATCTAACAACCGCACTAGAATGTGTCAACAACCACCTGAGACCAAAGAAGGCATTTTCTTTATCGTTTTCAAATCTTACTTTCTTGATCAAAATGGAACCAGCAGCCTCTCCCATGGCTCTGGTTTCCAGTATTATTTTGAAAGCACTGGCTAGTTCTAATAACTCAAGATGTTTTCTTGTCCTATACACTAATTGGTTTATTGAATTGGGTTTGCTTTAGGGTTTTCAATGGTAGGCAGAATCCATGCATCTACTTCTACAGTTTTATTACTTCCATGCTCGTGAGTAAGACTGGCCTATATGTCTCCTTTCGGATACTTAGACTTACCCTTGTTGTGGTAGTGAGCTGAACATGTATGATGAGTCATCGTCACCGGGTGCGGGATGGCTCGAGACGGCGCACATGAACATCTTTCCCGGAGGATGCTCCCAAGTAAGCAGTCGCTGACTGGCACGTGAGGGCTGCTGAAGAGAGGTGCAGCTCAAAATATCTGCCCATAAATGAAGAAAACATCTTCGTATTCTAGAAGAAGCTGAAGGAGGGAGAAAATCCTTAAGGATAACCTTACTGCCTCTCGTTCTCAGGCTTGCCCAATGCAGCTCCTGACCCTACAGAAGTTTATCCACCTGCTAAGAAAAAGAACTATACCTACTGTTTGAGCCACTAAAACAGACTGGCAAATAATAAAAATTAAGCTAAAAGCCCTCGGATTTCCCGAATAGGATGAGTTTGCAAAGTGTAAATACCGGGACTGGGCAAAGGCTTGGCTCTGCCATTATGTTTTACCTTAATTTTGCTCTCTGACCTTCTTTGTCTCGCTAAGTCAAGAGAAACGGAAGCCATAATGCATGTTAATTCACTGGAGGCTGAGCATCTCACTCCTTGGCCTAGATACTGGAGCTCCCTGCTCAACCCACAGCCCGCAAATAACCTGTACAGTCTTGTCACAGTGTAAGTAGACATCCTTTACCATGTCTCATCAGGCCCACTGTGTGTGTACCACTGACACAGTCCCATCGTGTCAACAAAAAAACCGTTAATTCTGGGACTCATGAAGGACGCAGAGCAAATTAAAGTCATTACAACATTTGACTCTCGTGTCCAGGATTAAAGTCCCTGGTCCCCCGAGCTGCAGTCTTCAAAACCAGCCTGCGAGTCTGTGCATTTCCTCGAGGTTTTCTGCTTCTCATCTAATTTTACTGACGATGCTTTCGTAAGTGCAAAGTCCTCTCCAGACCTGACGCACGTTCAAGGCGGGTTGGCTCGAGGGACTCTGTGACACACTGAGCAATGAAATGGCCATGTCTCCAGTGGACCAAAGTGGAATGCCACGTTATATGCAGGTATGAGCTCTCCCAGCACCCCGAGAACCTCCTGCCCATGACCCGAGAATCCGATCACTTCAACTGCATTCCCGCCCAATTAACGATTTCCTGCCCTTACTGAGCTGCTGGATGTGGCCTCGCTGACACTGCTCTGTGTCTGCCAGCCCCTAGTCTTCGCTTTGGATGGCTGCTTTGTCAATCCCTGGCTGGATGTGGTACAGGCTCATTTTTCCCCCAGCTTCAGCGCTTCCGGCCTTTGTCAACCAGCCGGATGTCTGAGAAAGCTGGAGGGCTCAGCTCACCTGAGCTGGGAGACCTCCAGGAGGTGGCACCCGGGGTTCCAGATTTGGGACGGGTGCTCTGCTGCCCCCTACTGGCCCCACGCTGTACTTTACATGGAAGGACGGTCTTGCCAAAAACCAAGCCTTGCTCAAGGAACCACACTTTCAACCATCAATCAAAGATCCGTACGTTTGGCTAACAAAAAGAAAAGGCCTGATACATATTGAGCAAGTGAACCCCCAGGCCAGGTACCTGGCCTTCTATATATATTCTTGATTTAATATTTTTAATTTCTTTGTGAGATAATAGTTATTATAACTCACTAGATAACTTCTTTTGAGAAAGAACTGGAGAGATTAAATAATGTGTCTAAGAAATTAAACGCATGTCACGCCCTGGGTCTTGCTTCTGCATAGCTGTTTCGCCTATTCAGGGCATAGATTCACCAATTCCCTTGGCTCAGAGCAAATTCTCAAATTGCCCAAAGTATCATTTTATCATTATGAGTGATAGGGTGAAAATTCAGCTATCTATGAGTCAGGGCTACAGTTCAAATTACGGGTTTTTTTCTACCATTCTCTGGACTTAGAGTGACATGACAGCCCTGCCGTGTCCCATCAGACGCACAGTGGATGTGAAGTCAACCAACCTGAAGGTAAATAAATGTCAAGGCCATTCCTCCAGCACGTGTCCTGACCAGCCCATGTCAGTTTCCTCCGATGCGAGAGAACTGCCCTCAGCCTCAGGGAGGTGCTGTGTGGCCCGCGCCACCTGTGCACCAACTCTGAGTCATAGGAGGACCTGGCGTCTCGCCCACCTTGGCCTGGGCACCCCAGGTGAGACACGCATGGTGACTTTCACACCCATCCCGGTGGCACACGGCAGTGTGTTCACACTGAAAAATCCACAGTAAGGGTATACTTACTAATCAATGCGCAGGAGAAGATGAGAAGTGAGCAGGAATAAACCTAAGTGCTTTGTAGTTTTATTATTTTAATTCAAGTACAATCCAATTTTCCTTACCAAATAACCACGACTACTAACAATGCTGTCACTGCTACTATTATTATAATGTAGAAAAGAAAAGAAATCACATTCTTTACCTCTGTGTGTCTAATTACCGCATATGATGTTCACAAATTTCCTACAATAACAGAGAAATCACTGCAATGGTAATAAAACATGAAGTCAACTTTTTTGGGGGGGAATTATTATCAGCAATAGCGTTGACTTTCTTCTCCCATTTATGCTATCCTCATGGTATGAATTGGAAATAAGTCTTTTCCACTTGATAGAAATATTTCAATAATATTGAATTGGTGCACCCTTTGTAATTTTGTTATTTTTCTATGATACTATTAGAGTTCGGTGTGTGTGTTTGTCTGTGTGTTTGAGTGTGTGTTGTATGTGAGAGAGATAAAAAATTATGAATATTACGCCAGTATCTTGAAGGACATCTGCCTCTTTTAGAGATGAGAACCCTGAGAATCACAGATAATGACATAAGGGAATTGAAGATTCAAGTCCTGAGTTTACTTCTGAGCACATTTCTTCCCAGCAGTCATGACTCCATTTCTCATGTAACTCTACTGGGAGATAGTCAACCTCTTTGAAATTGTTTTTTAGCTGTTTCATTAGTATGTTGTGTTTTCTTGGTAGGATATTGTGCAGAGCTGCCTATCGGTCAACAACAAGTGTCAAGTGAGGCCGCTTTCCTCGTATGTATTCCCAAGCTGCTGCCTGTGTTCCTCATGATGAAACCAAAGATTCCCAGACGTAATCTGAACACGGGCAAGATCCATGTCCCTTTACTCTTTATCATTCCGAGGAGTGTTTGAACGTGTATTAAACAATTTAAATGAAAGTAAAAACTGAATTTCCGCATAAAGGAACAAGCTGTGCAGAAATCCAGAGGCAGGAATTCTTGACTATGTAATACTCTATTCACCTAGTTGTTTTTTTTTTATGCCCCCTGCTTGTTTCTCATAGAAGTTTGCATCTGTATGTCCTGTTTTGATGAATGGCTCAGAATAAGGCAGAGGGCAAGGGAGGATGAGGTAGAAGTAGCCATATTTGAGTAGGTGAGCTGTGATGGAAGCTTGGTGACTTTGCTGACTGAGAAGGTCCTGAACAAATGCTGGGGAGCCTTGGACGCTTTGAGGCATGTTTAGAATTCTGACAAATTTGCCTGCTTTGGAATCAGGTTGTTTTTAAGAACTTTGTCTCTATTAGTTGGGATTAAGCACCAGTATTGGAATTGTTTCTGAAAATCAACCTTTTCTTCTTTTAAAGAGGGAAGAAATTGGAATCCTTCTTAGCCAGTCTATGCTGCTGATCATTATTAGATGTATCCCTCGAGTACCATTGAATAAAAATATACAAGAGAATTTTCTAATGAAAATAAGTGGATGTGCTTAGTGTTCTCTATGATTCTTTATCAATATTTGATATTTTGATAATTTCATTTATTAAAATAATATCAAGGTTTAATGAAACTGCCAGAGAAGTGAGATGTCATTCCGTTGGGGCAGGAAGCCAAATTGTCCATCACAGGAGACACTTCCTAGATGTGGGGGAATGGCCATGTGTGAAATGTGACTGTTCAATGGACTGACTTCCTGTGTGAATGGGTGTTTTCTTTCTGGAGGCCTGTGTACTTGAGAGAACTTATCACCATGCTGTTTTTCTGAAGAATGGGGTCAACTCCCTCTGTTCACTCTAATGCAATAGTGGACCTCAGCCCAAGCAGACTCTGCCCTTTGGTCAGGGCCAGGGTAGCTAGCTACATTCTGGATATGAGACTCATATGGATAGTTTTTTGGGCTCATATGGGACAGACTCATGGTCTGATTAACTTTAGTGATCTATCAATCATTCAGTGTCAACCCTCTAAGACTGGGACAAATGTGTTTGTCTTGTTCAACCTACACCTTACTCTATGTTTACTGATTGCAGATAGGGCCTGTATGACTCTGAATGCTGACTCCTCTTTGGAATCCATCCTCAGAGAAGTTGGCCAGTGTGGTACATCGTGAAAGTGTGTACTCTGCTACATGAATTTGGCTGCCCATGTCTACAAAATGCTGGAACTGGAACTGGTGCCCAATTGTGAGAAAATATTGATTCTGGGACAGCATCAAAGGGCAGTCTGTAGGTGGGCCATGCAGAAGTGTGGTGATGGAAACAACATAGCCAAAGCTTTTGCCTTTTGTGTTTCCAAGATAGCGAGGACTGATGTTGGCCTCTCTCCTCAGCTCTTTGACCACTATCATCAACAGAACCAGCACAGCACGTCTTCACCACAGACACTTAACCAAGGACTGTAAGTGAGCATCACTGAGAGACAGAGCTCCTTAGAGCTTGGAAGTGAGAATCCCGGCTTCTACCTAGAATTCCTCTGGACACGTGCAGATGTAGCTGTGAGGTAAAGCCCTCTTTCCATGGGATACAAGAAAACAAATCATACTGTTACAGAGTGAGCAAGAAGTATTAGAGAGCATTAGTTTTTCTGTGTCTTTATTCAGATGCAATGATAGGGGTATATTGAAAGGAAAGATTTGCTTTTCATTCTTTCCAATTTCCTTGATTGTCTCATATGTCTTCCTTTCTAACACATCCCCAACTACATCTTCACAAATCTTTATCAGCTTTTTGTTGTTTTGTTAATCAGGACATAGAGATTTCACCTTTTAATATGGGTTAACAGTATGTAAGATTCTGTGCATATCACATGGAGGAGATGAGAAGTGAAGCCATCCACACACTCCACAGGCTTATTTTTAGTTCATCCGATGCCGTCATTCAAGAGGGGCCACATTAAAAGGGACATTCTCAAGAAATAGATTAATTGGAGAAGGCGGCTGCTAAGATAATCATGTCAAGAAGGGGACTGTGAGCAGTTGGGGGGCTCTGAAGTCAGGTAGGCTGTGCTGGAGGGAAGGCGAGCAACAGAAATAATGGACAAAATAGTCTTTTTTTCCGTGTTCCCAATTTTCAGGAAAATCTGTACTGTTAGCATTTCATGAACTTTTAAAAGAGCAAAGTATAACACACACATAGAAAACAGAAAATGTAAGCGTACAGCACAGTGATTTATCACAATTAGACCATCTATATAAATGCGAGTCAGCTCAAAAAATGGAAATTGCAATTCCTTAACTGTTTTGACAATTGAAGTATTTTTTTTTTCTCAGTAGCGCATGGGGATGAAGGCATCTATCTGTACCTGTCATTCTGCTCAAGTAATTACATTTAAGGAAAAGAGTATTGGTTAGAGATGAGGACTATAAGCTTTAGATGGAGGAATACCTGAATGTGAATCCCAGAGATCTCACTAAGATTACGTGCCATGTGCAGAACACAGAGATATTAACGTCTCTCAAACTTATGATGATAAGGCTTATTTTTAGAAAAAGGTAAGAGATTGAATGTACATGTTCTATAGTATCCAATCGATTAAGGATGTTGGAATAGTAACTAACAGACTTTGGACTCTTACTAGTTCTAGGGCTCCTTCAAAGTATCAGTTCTCACAGAGAACCCATTAAAGTTCTATTAACATCTCCACTTTACAGGAAGTAAAGTGATTTGCTTAAAATCTAAATTCTATTACGTGTCAGAACGATCATTGGACCCAGGCCATCTGACTCCAAACTCTGTGCTCTTCAGCACTGTTCCATGCATATAAGCCATCTTTCTTAAGACATGTACACACTAAGCCTTAGAAAACACTGCATATGTAGAGAATGGGGCAAGCAGCCACTACAGTTGAGATGAATTGTGAAGGTGAAAAAGAACATTTTGGAATCTCAATAAAATAAAGTTTTTTTTATTCCAAAAATGGAAAAAAATATATATAACTACTTGTGAATTGGCTCCTTTAAGAAAAATGATGTCAGGCTGAATAATTTGAAGAAATTAAATGCACACATTAGCTATCAATTAATCTCATGTAATGCAAAAGTTGTTCATGCTGAGATATCTATGCAAGCATTCTGTGATAACTGTGCTGATGATATTTAATAGGATGATAAAAGGGAAATGATTTAAATCTTAAACACAAGCATTATAGGCATCTGCAGTGTGCTTAGATCTTTCATTTATTCTTGTAATCATTAATTAGTTTTTCTAAACAATATCAAGCTTCTAGAACTCATAAAAAGCCCACATGCTGTGCTAAAAGATTAAATTAGTAAAATGTCTATAATTATGCCTATAATGTTCATCTGTGTCATTGAACATCATTTTTGAACATGGTTCATATGTTGGCAATTAGTTAATCATTTTCTAACTAAATGTACATAATAT
The DNA here is from genome assembly GCA_004027375.1 of Macroglossus sobrinus. Classification (NCBI taxonomy): domain Eukaryota; kingdom Metazoa; phylum Chordata; class Mammalia; order Chiroptera; family Pteropodidae; genus Macroglossus; species Macroglossus sobrinus. The sequence continues at coordinate 3,719 of PVKZ01007995.1, read as the reverse complement.
ACTAGATAAAAATAAATGACACACTCTTTATATTAATAATTACTGGTTTCATAAAATCAATTTTCATTTTTGTATGTTCTCTGTTCAAACTTGAAGGACACTAAGTCAGTTTAGATAGGTTTTAAACAAAATAGCCAATTCAACAGAGAACTTGCAAGAAAGACTAGTTTGTGCATTTTAGTATTACAATATTCCCGCAGGTAGAAATAATTGACTAAAATACCAGGAAGAGATTAAAAATGTATTAGAGGCTCCTGAAGTCTAGCCACAATGACTTATTTAATATCCTCAGCCTAAATTACCCTGTGCTTTTTGTGTGAATACTAAAATCAAATCAATGGACTAGACTGTCTGTTATAGTTCATCACTTCTCTGTGTTCACCTGAAACAGAGAGGTGGGGTTGGGAGCAGAGACACAGACATCTGGGAATGAAACAGAGTCTCAATGATGCGTTAACCCAATGGCATTTGTTTTGCATTTTTGTTTTTTGTTTCTTTTTTCAGAAATAGAAAAATCCATACTAAAATTCATATGAACTTTCAAGGAATCCTGATTAAGCAAAATAATCTTGAAAAAAAAAGAATAAAAGCTGGAGGTCTCACAATTCCTGACTTCAAAACTTATTATAAAACTAAAATATCAAAACAGTGTGTTACTGGCATAAAAAGAGACATATGAAAAATGGAAGAGATTAGAGAACCAAGAAACAAACCCTCACATTTAAGGTCAAATGATTCTAAAAGGGTGCTAATACTATTTAATGAAGAAAGAAAAGTCTCTTCTGAAAATGGTACTGGGATAACTAGAAATCCAGATGCCGATAATGAAATTGGACCCTTATCTATGCCACGGATGCAATCAACTCAAAATGAATCAAAGACCTCAATTTAAGAGCTAAAACTGTAAAAATCATAGAAGAAAATATAGAGAAAAAACTTCATAACATTGGGTTTGGCAATGATTTCTTAGATACAATACTAAAAGCAAAGGCAGCAAAAGTAAAAAGAGATTAATTGCACTACATTGAAATAAAAAATTTTTGTGCATCCAAAGACACAGAAATAGAATGAAAAAGGCAACACATGGAATAGGACAAGATATGTGCAAATCATATATCTGACAAGAAGTTTTAATGTCCAGAATACATGAAGAATTCCTATGACTCAATGACAACAAATGACAACCTGACTATAAAATGGGCAAAGGATTGGAACAGACATTTCTTTGAGGATGTGAAAGTGGACAATAAGCAAATTAATATGCTTCACATCACCAATCAATCAGTAGGGGAATGCAAATCAAAACCACAACGAAATAACTCCCACCCATAAGAATGGTTATAAAAAAAAAAGAGTGTTGGTGGGAGAAAAACTGGAACCCTGTGAATGGCTCCTGGGAATGTAAAATGGTGAAGCAGTTGCTATGAAAAACAGTATAGCACATCCTCAAAAAATAAAACATATTTGCCATAAAACCCAGCAATTCTTCTCTGGGTATCTACTCAAAAGAAATGAAAGCTGAGTGTTAAAGAGAGATTTGTACAGCCATGTCCATGGCAGCATTGTTTGCCACAATCAACAGCTGGAAGCAGCACAACTGTCCACTGAAGGATGAATGCACAAACAAATTGGTATATTCATACAATGGAGTCTTAGCCTTAAAAGGAAGGTAATTATAATGCATGTTACAGTATGAGCCTTGAGCACATCATGCCAAGTGATAAGGCCAGTCCACAAAGAGACAAAGACTTATATGAGGTACCTAGAGTAGTCGAATACAGAGATAGGTGGTAGAATGGTGGTTGCCAGGGGCTGGGTTGGTGGGGGGAGAATGGGAGATTGTTGTTCAATGGTATTATTGTTTATGGATAGATAGTTTCCATTTTGCAAGATGAAAACAGTTTTGGCCATTGACTACACAACAATATGAATTAATACAATTGAACTTAAAAATGGCTAAGAAGGTAAAATTTATGTCCTCTGTATTTTTCCTCAATTTAAATAAACTAGGTAAGTTGTATGTTAATATAGTATAAATAAATGAATACTTTTCAGTTAAAAAAAAAACAGGGTAAGTCAGACCACATCCCTCTTCTGTTCAGAGCCTACCTATGGCTTCCAACACACCTGGGGTGACAGCCCAAGGCTTTAGCACAGCCCACAGGTGCTGCATGACCTGGACCTACCACCGACCTCCTGGCCTCCCCCACCTCACTCTTCCCACCACTCACTCCACAAGGCTGCACATCCCTTCTCCTTGTCCACCCAGGGCAGTGAGCACAGTTCCGTCCCATGGCCCTTGCGCTTGCTCCTCCTTTACTAGGATGCTCTATTCCCAGAAATCTCCATGGTTCAGCTCTTCACTCAAATGTCACCTTCCCTCGTCATCCTATTTAACAGTGCAAGCCCCACTCTACCCAACACTCAACAGAATCTTTTTCTGCTTATTTCTCTCCACAGTGTTTTACCATCTCTAACATGCTGTATATTTTGGATATTTGTTCCTGGCATTTCTGATTTCATGGACCCATATGCTTTACGAGGTCATGAATTCCACATATATCATTCACTGCCCTATTTTCAGGATCTAGAAGAGCACCTAGCACATAGTAAGCACTTGCTAAGTATCTGTGGGATGAATGCATACCTCTTATGGTGAAGTTTAAATGAGGCAATATACGCAAAGCACTTGGTATGTGCTCAATAAACAGCAAGGTTAATATTGAGGATGAAGACAGCTGTGCTACCTGGGAATAAGTCACATGTGACCCATGCATCCTACTTCCCTGCTCATCAAACACAGTAGTGCAGGTTAATTCAGGTCAAAGAGAAACAAGATTAATCTTGCAAGGAGGGGTCTTGGGACTCTGATTTATGACTTGTTGGTCAGTAGCACAGATGACAACCTGAGACTTGCAATGGGCATCTCAAGAGAGTAGTAGTAGTCCTGTGAGACTGAGCCTTGAACCTGCGGGATCTGATGTTATCTTCAGGCAGATAGTGGCAGCACTGAGTTACAGTGCAGGACACCTAGCTGGTATCGGAAGACCGTATGATGTGTCAAAGTTCTACATGTCCAGTGTTAGAAGTAGCATGTGGCAACAGGGTGAGAAGAAAGAAGAAACACATAGGAAGAGTGTGTTCTTTCAATTCACTGATCCTTCAAAGGAAAGTCTGGTACCACCAGGCTGGTCCACTTCACAGCTCCAGCAGAAAGAACTTCCCTCTCTCATCTTGAGTCACAGAGTGGGGACAGTTGTAGAGGTGACTGCTGACATGGCTGACCACCCCACGCTAGCCCAGCTTCTTGAAGTGGCCGGCCCACTCTTAGCAGTTTGTAGTCCTCCTGCCAATGTCTTCCTGTTGCTTAGGGGCAGCCATCTGCCTGTCACCTTCCAGAGTGGCTCTGATGCAGGGGCCCCACCACCTGCCCATGTCCTTCCGCGTGGTAAGTACAGAGACCGCCAGGGCCCATCTGCTCCAGCCACAAAAGGAAGCTATGAACTTCCTCAGGACGCATGAAAAACACCCCAGCTTAAAGTTCTGGCTCGGTACCAACTAGTAGGTGCTCTCAGGCTGGCACTGCCCCTCAGGGTCTCGGTTTACCTTTCTGGCCTCAGCGACTTACCCAGCACTCACTTTCTAGGAGGCCCTACCTTCCTTCTATTTCTTTCCCTTGTCACTCCTCTTCTGCCCTTCTTGTTGGTCCTGAAAATTGC